>CAUYSK010038760.1:0-25269 GCA_963575035.1 Avahi laniger
CTGGTGATGAGTTTGCCTAGCTTTCCTTAGGCAATGTTACATTACAAAGCATTTCTGTTCAGTTCTCTTATGTGTCTGAGAAGGATTTAAACATAAACCCCCAAAACTTTTTTAATTTAAAAAAATTGAATTTTTATATTGTGTGGGCTTTTATTTTTTTATCTTGCCCTTTGAGAAGACAACTTTTGTCCTGCTTTGGATTATCTGACTATCAAAGGCAAAACCCTGGGCTGCATAGATCACAGTTATTTCCCAGCTTGGCAATATGTAAGAAACTGTGTGCTAATGCAGTGCAGGTGAAACATGATTGCCCTATATTAAAATGACCTACATATAAATCGATCAAACACTTGTTGCTTAGATATTACTTTGGTTACAAAACTTCTATAGAGGTTAAATTGATATTACGATGCATTCAATTTAGTTTTACTTCAGAAAATATAAATAAGAATTTACCATCATAGATAGACACTAAGGTTTCAATATGATACCACACACACACACACACACACACACACACACACACACACAAATGTTTGTGCAGGGATCTAGCACATAGTCTTGTTGACAGTACTGGTAATTTACATTCATAAATAAAGAATGGAATATGAGATTCATGAACCAGGCTGACCGAAGTGAATAATGGTTCTGTTAAGTTTAAATCTGGCATGCTGTGAAAGCCAGACCTGATGGAATGATGAGTAATTTGTAAAATCCACATCTTATGGGACATACCATATTAGGGACCATTATACTTGTATAAAGAAAAAGCAAAACAATTTCACAGAATTAGGAAAGCTTGGTTTCCGTTTGTTTCTACTCATGAATTTTACTCCTCACTCATTTATATTGTAGGAATCTAGAAACCCATACTGAGCTCTGCAATTTCAAATGTTGTGTGATGCATGCATGCATGGAGTTGCTGATATTTCCTCTTACACTGTATGAAACACAGAGCAAACAAGCAATTTGCAAAGGATTGCTTCGTAAAGCTGCAAGGGATAAGGCGATAGCCACAGAGCCTGATTAGCTCAAAATGGGTTCTCTGATGAGGATATGATTACTAGCTTCCAGCTTTATGATTCTTTGCTGGAAATGCCAATGATTTTCTACAAGCTATTTAAGGAATGGATTTGAAATGGAAGAGCAAACACTGGCCCAGAAGTCATCTGTGTATCTTCTACTTCTGGCTTATTCTCTAATTTAGTAAATTGCATAATCTTTCAGCTTCTGTTTCCCTACATGTGAAATAGAGATGAGGTGGCTGTCATTCCTCAAGCAGTGCGCTTGCGAGGATAAAATGAGAAAAATACATGGATAACATAGATACATGGATACAGTATAGTTACACAAATGTTATTATAGTTTATATTTAATTGCTTGGATCTACGCAATCCAAATGAAATATTTTAATATTTAATAAAAAGCTCAAATGAATATTTTAAAATAGCAGTAGAATTCCAAAAGACAAATTTAAATTTTATATTTTTAATTAAATTGGTCTATTTATAGAAATACAGATGAATATTCATTTCTCTGTAAGTTAAGTTTGAAAAGACTTACTGCAGCAAAAGCAATTCTCAGTTTAGAGCTGTTAAAAAACCAGATGAGCCTTATAGTAATATGGAAAAATATTTGTGAATGGTTTATGTTATTTCTGAGGTTTGTACATTTTAAAGCTCCTTGGTTACTTATTTGGATTTGATCAATATCTTAACAGCTATATTCAAGCACCACTAACCAAGATGGATGGGCAGTGTGGTTTTCTTCAAGCAAAGCAAAACAAGATGAAACAAAATGAAAAGCAGAAAATTTACATTGAACCACCATTCTAGGGCAATGACGGCTCTTTTACTTAATATCTTTATCAACAGAGACATATCACTCATTCATTCACTTGTTCAACAACAGTAAGTAGGTGTTAGGGCTGTAGAGACAGAGTGGAAATAGAAGCAGACAAAGTTGGTTTTCATGCAGCTTGCATCCTAGGAATGAATCAGACAATGAAGTACAGGATGAGCCAGACTGACACCAGGAGAAAAGAATGTTCTCAACAGAAAACACAGCATTGCAAAGCTGTTGAGGAGAAGCATGCTTAGAATATTGAAAGAACAAAAAGAGGTCAGTGTGACTAGAGCAGAGTGAGCAAGAGGAAGAGTGACACGAGTGAAGACGGAGAAGGAGGCAGGGCCAGATAAGACAATATGGAGGATTTAAGACCAAAGGAAGAAGACAGCACACATATATCTGTTAACTTAATAGATTTTTGCCACTCATTTAATATAATGACTTTTTCTCAAAACTATACTTAATAAATGTAACATAAACTGTAACACTTTGATAATGCAGGCACACTCAGCAACCTATTTGATACAGTAATTTTTATTTAGAGAACAATGAATAGAACAGATTTGAATTGTGCACCATGTTCAGATAAACCCGTCATGCTTGGCTTTGAATAAGGACACCGAGCAAGTGGTGGGCAGTAGTGTCTGTGATGCTGAACGCATGTGGTCTATCCCTCTTGTTTAGCCTTAATTTTGTCCAAAAGTTGTTTTCTGTGCTATATCTTAATTTGTTAGTAACATTTGAGTACAAAGTAACCACAAGCTCGAAAAAGGTGAAAACTTTATAATATGAAATAGAAAGAAGAATCTGCCTAAAAAAGATGACTTCCTTGCATTCTTCTCTCCACCACTGGCTATCCACTGTCAAGACTCTCTTCTACCTTTGGCTACTGCCTCTTTAAAAAAAAAAAAAAATTTACCAATTGTTTATATTGTAGTTATTTACTTTTAATGATTTATTGTTTATATTAAATTTTTTTCATTATTCTATTAATACATTTTCCTAACTGAAAACTGTTTGGATTTCTTTGGTTGAGATAGAGTACATCGTAATAGTTTCCATTAAAATTAATGGATTTAAAAAAAAACATAAGCACTTTTCACTTATGGTAGAGTGTTAATAAATTAAGTTCATTAGGCTAGGGAGAGCTGTGTTCTGAGATTAGAAACCTGTGAAGAGGCCAATAATTGAATAAAGTTGTCTATTTAAAGTTGACCTGCTCTCTGCAACTCAAGATATAGTGGCAAATTTTAAATAGCAATTTATTTTGCTAATAATAAGCAATGACAACTACAAAAATCATGCTTAGTTAGCAAGACACAACTGCAGTAAATTTTTATTACAACCCACGGTAGAGTTAGAATACCAACCATTTGAGGATTTAGTTTTGGTAAAAAAAAATATTTTTAGAAATAGGCCTTTCCTCAGAATCTTCAAATCAATACTCCCTTTCCTTTATTGCAATATAGTTTCCTAGATTCTTTGTTTTGTCCTTTCTGGCTTTTCATCTTTGAACATGGCTGAAATATTCAGGATAAATATTTCTTAATATTCGTGTTATATAGAATATTCTTATGTTTCTCTGCCAGATGTGACTTTGAAAACTCCAGTGGTTCCCAGAAGATATTTATGGAAAGCATAGCAACTGGATAGGAATCGGGTCTTCTTTGGCTCCTGTTACTCTGTCAGGGGAGGCCTGCAAATCTTCTTTAGAGAATGTGGCACAGCCAGTCATCCACTGTCCATGAAGAGTTAGAAAGGGTTTCAGGGTACAGAAAGCTCAAATGACCCAATAGTCTTACTGACCCTGTAGCAGCAGGGATCTCTTTCCCCACTCCACTCTAGCACTCTACACTCTACTGATAAAATGTTCTCTGTCGTTTCATAGACCTGTTCGCCACTTGTATGTCTTCTTTAAAAAAATGTCTACTCGAGTCTTTAATCCATATTTTAATCAAAATATTGTTTTTATGTCATTGAGTTGTAGGAGTTCCTTATGTATTTTTTAAATTAACTGTCTATCTGATATATAATTTGCAAATATATTCCCCCATTCCATAGGATGCCTTTTTACTCTGTTGACTGTTTCCTTTGCTGTGCAGAACAAGCTTTTGCATTTTATCTAGTCTTATTTGTCTGTTTTTGCTTTTGTTGTCCCTATCTTTGGTGTCATATTCATAAAATCATCGCCAAGAGCAATGTCATGAGGATTTCCCTCTATGTTTTCTTCTAGGTCTTAAATTTAAGTCTTTAATTCATTGTGAGTTGATTTGTGTGTATGGTGTAAGATGAGTCCAATTTCATTCTTTTGCATATGCAGCCTTCCAAGCACCATCCATTGAAAAGATTATCATTTCCCCTTTGTGTAGTCTGGATATTTTTGTTGAAGATCAGTTGACTATATATGCATGGATTTATTTCTGGGCTTCCTATTCTGTTCCATTGGTGTATATGTCTGTCTTTATGATAGTATCATTCTGTTTTAATTACTGTAACTTTGTAGTATTTTGTGATATCAGGAAATATGATGCTTCTAGCTTGGTTCTTTATGAGATATCACCTCACACTGGTTAGGATAACTGTTATCACAAAACAAAAGACAACGTGTATTGATGAGGATACGCAGAAATTAAAATCTTTTACATTGTTGGTGAGAATGCAAAATGGTACTGCCACTATGGAAAACAGTATGGAGATTCCCTAAAAAATTAAAAATAGAGCTACCATAAAATCCAGCAATTCCACTTCTGGGTGTTTACCCAAAAGAATTTAAATCGGGATCTTGAAGACATACTAGCACTCCAAAGTTCATTGCAGCTTTTTCATAACAGCCAAGACATGGAAACAACCTAAATGTCCATCAATGGAAAAATGGTTAAGGAAAAGGTAGTATATACATACAATGCAATATTATCCAGCCATCAAAAAGAAGAAAATTCTGCAATATGCAATAACAAGGATGAACTTGAGAACATTATGCTAAGTAAAATCAGCCAGTCAGAGGATAAATACTATATAATTCCACTTATATGAGGTATTAATATACAAAATAGTCAAACTCATATAATCAGAATAGAATTGTGGTTACCAGGGGTTGGGAGGAAGGGGAAATGGGTAATTATTAATCAATGTATGTAAAGTCTTAATTATGCAAGACAGAACATTGTTTCTAGAGCAAATAATACTGTATTATACACTTAAAAAATTTGTTAAGAGGGTAGATCTCATGTTAAGTGTTCCTATTACAATAAAATTAAACTTTTAAAAATGCTCCCTAACACTCCTTTACCTTTTCCTGCCACTACAAAATAGTACTTTTCCTTTTTACCTTTTTCTCTCTGTTTCTTTTCCTCTCCCCACAACCTCCATCTCTATCTTTATCTTTGTATTTCTGTCTCTTTCTTATATCTACCATTATCTCTTATCTCTTGCACTCCAAACTTCTAAGAGACAGTCTTTCTGAGTTAGCCATAGACAGAGGTTTTATATCAGGCTCTGTTGGGTCACTGGTGATCCTACAGATAGATGATTTAGTTCATGCACCATGCCCTGACTTAATCTGTTACATCAAGGAAGCAGGATAAAATGATATGAAGCATTGCATCCCAAGTGTAAACTCACTTCTGGGCTTTTGAAATAGGAAGAACTTAAGGGTTTTATACTCAAGAAAAAATCTCTCTCTCTCTTTCAATGTACTGTTTCCAAAAGTCTTCTTGTTTGTGTCACTTCTCAAAGAATTCCTAGATTACAGAGAAAACTGTATAATGCCGCTCCTCCTCATTTACTTCCTACACAATTGTATAGTGGAGACATTCTCTAAGTGGAGATAGAAATTGTTATGTTATTAAAATTAGATGAAGTGAAGAGCATGACTCTTTCTGACTCAGAACATTATTTCTATGTAGTTGTAGTGTCAATGTGTGATTTAAGATCTAAGTTGCTTTTAAACCCCAAAGCTGGAAAAGACACTAGGGATGATTCACAATTTTTTTTTTTATTTATTGGGGAAAAAAATGCTATCCTATCTATAAGGGTTGATTACATATAATCTAATAATTAAGCCATTCATAATAATGATAAAAATAAATTCCCCAAATATTGTTATCTGGAATTTCTTCATTATTATCTTATGCTGCTATTACTAGATAAGCTTTTAATTTTGGAAAATTTTATAGATAGTGTAATGAATATGTGGGTCAATTTGAAAGTCCCTCTTAGTCTGCTATCAGATTTACACAGAAGTTTAGGTCCAAATTTACAAACTCAAATGATTTAGGGATCAAATAAATGAATGAAGTAGACAGAGTATAATATGTGTGGAGCAATGGGAACAATAACCAAGTATAGAAAACATATGCCATGTCTAAAATTATCCAAATTAAAATTTATATTTCTCAAAATGTTGTAGAAAATGAATGCTTTTATGAGCCACATTGGTCTATGGACTGCCATATTGTAATATTTGCCTGTTTTGTTTGTTTGTTTTTCTTGTTTGTTTTTTTTCAAATGATTCACCTGGTAAGAAAAGAAGAAATAGCTAGATATGGTCCAGAGTAAGAGATAATTTCTTAATGGTTTTTTAATACAGGAAGATCAAGCATGTCTATGAAAAGAAAAATGTTACAAGGCAGAAGAGGAATAATGAATTGAACAGGTGCCAAACCTGGAGGAAACCCTTGGCGATGGGAAGTTCAACCTTATATAATGAGTAGTTTCTCTCCTTTGGAGTTTGGAGCTTAACTCTGAGATTCAGTGAACTTTTTATATGTTACGACTTTGCTCAGAACTAATCTCAATGGGGCCTCCTATGATCAGCTAACTTAATATTGCAAGCATTTCGTACTCACGATCCCTTGCTCTATTGTTTTACTTTGTTTTTAGGTCTAACATTGACCCATGACACTAATTTTATATATATTTATATATATGAAATAGCATTGATCCATAATCCCAATAGTATATAACATTATAATAATAACATATGTATGTATCTCTTACGTCAATTGCTTACTGTCTATTTTTCTTGTTAGGATGTAAGCTAAATGAGAGCAAACATCTTCATCAATTTTATCATTAATATATTTCATGGTTGTAGAATAGACCTTGAAACATGGTAGGTGCTCAATAAATATTTCTTGAGTGAATGAAGAAAATGTAACTGGGAAAATCTATGAATAATTATAAATAGCCAATTTACTGTTGAGTGATTTTACATTCTTGCAAAACAGGAAGAAAGGTCATCTGTTCAAAGATAAGGAACTGAAGTACTAGCAGGGTCTTTGAATAGAATGGTTCAGTTAGTATTATTAATACCTTGAGAACCTAAAACCATAAACAGAATATCATCTGCTCTGTCCCACTGAAACACTATCTGATTTTGCAATGATCACCTTGGGTCTGTGATTTCTCTCTAGCAGTATTGTGGCAAAGGAATCATGTACTGAAATTGAACTAAAGCAGTGGGTTAGTGGATTGGAAGTGGTCCAAGGGCAGGAAATATTGACAATGATTAAAGGACTGATACATTACAGTATAGAGTCTAAAAAAGGAAGTAAAGCCAATGTAAGGCACTAGCCTGGGAGAAAATTAAGGACTTATTAAGCATACAGAGATATCAGAGAGGCAGCAAGCAAGTATACTTGGAAAAAGATATGAGAACATTGTGGTTAGAGTAGCCAGCCCTTGATGAAAGCAAGTTCTATGAGAGTAAGGGTTTTTGTCTGTTCAGATCATTGCTTTAGACTCAGAAGTACTTGGCACATAGTAAATGCTTACTGTATGCTTGTGGAAGGAATGGTGGTTTCTAGAATGTGACCATCAGGGTAAGTTCCTAGGGAAGACTAGTAATATTTTTGAGATAAAATGGAGAAGAATATCAATGATCAAATTGCTAAATAATTTACACCTAGCCTTAGATGAGCCTGTAATGATATGGGAATGAAGACGGGCAAAACAAGCATTAAAGATCTTAAATAGAAAAGCCATATGGCCAGGAGATCTGCACATGGTAGGTTGAGTAGATGTTAGATGGTATAAATCTTGAAAGGAGAAGTGTGTTTTCCATGAACTTTCTCTATGAAATGGTCTTAAAGTGGCAAAAGCCTGTTTGATACATGCTAATATTGCCTCTTATGCCTGAAATACCAGGGTATGGCTGATGGAGCAAATTTTTCTCCAAAATGAGAGCAGGAAAAAGCCAGGTTTCATTTAAGGCAAAGGGGTAGAAGTAGCATTCTATAAACAATCTCAAGTGTAAGAAGAATGACTGACAATGGGTCAGTTCTAGAGGGAGAATGGGAAAGAGCTGAGAAATTACGTGGGGAGGAAATTCTCCTGATGAGAAACTGTGAAGTAGAATGCACAGGGATTAAAACATCAGTACTTCTGAAAAAGGATTAGGAAGATTATTCTGTGAGGGCAATGCCAAGTGCTTTGAGGGAATTCAAATTGTATTTTAGAGGCATTAGCATTTATTATTTGTAACTGAAAAAAGGTATCGCTGTCCTCTGAGTGTACCACTATAATTCATATTTATTGAGCATCATTATAAGCAATCCTTTGCATTATCCAATTTAATTCTTATCCTATGAGGTGGCTACTATCATTATCCACAAATTGGAGCTCAGGGACAGAGAGTAACTTGCCCAAAGCCACAGATAGCAAGTAAATGACTTGGAACTTACAGGCAGTTTGAATTCAGAACCCTCATTTTTAACCACAGATACATCTGCCATGCTTGAAATTCCAATGTTCCTCATATCTTAATATAATGTAGGCTCCTCCTCTTAATTTAAGCCTGTGTTTTCAGTGCATTAGAATATATGTTTCCAGTGCATCCAACTCTGCCAGGCTCACTCAGGCACGTCTCCCAGCAACATAAACAAACTGTAAGCTAACAGTCAGTTTTGAAAAGGTATATTGAGGCTACGAAATAGTATTATTTTAAAACAGAAACCCTAAATCATTTGAAGTTTCATTGGCGCAAATATATATGAAAAAACTTCACTGAAAACAGTGGACAAATTCATTGGGAAATAGGGTGAGGAGGAGAACTGACCTTTATATTCCTACTGAATTTTTCAGACACAATTCATATGAACAGTATAATTAAATTCTCATAACAATTTTGTGAGGTATGCATGTAAATGAAGAAACTGAGTTTCAGAAAGGTTAAGGCCATGCAGTTATCAAGTGGCAGAGGTGGGATTCTTTTAAATCAAGAGTACAAAACATTCTTATCCCTTTGTTTTCTTCCACTACCCTATGTTTCCCCATAGGAATATGACTCAATTAGCAGAATGTAGCCCTGTACATACATCTTTATGGTAAATTCTACATAAATAAGAGGGTTAAATATTAATTCTTTAAAATGGGGTTGTCATAACGTTTTAATATACGTGGTAGATAAAATTTACTGAAATTTGCTTAACTCCCTCAAAAATACATATATGGGTAATTTATTTAATATAATTCAATGTATCCCATTTTAATTTATATTATGATGATTTAATTAAAATATGATCTTTGATCCTAAACGAAAACAACAGCAGCAATAATTAACATGCATTGAGCATTTACAGTGTGCCAGGTACTGTGCTAAGCACTTTCAGTGTACATTAAATTAATCATCACATGTCTACCTAGCCTTTGTATCCTGGCTCCTGATGGAATGACAGCCTCTATCAGCACTTTTTATCTCAGGGTCTGCCCTGGGGCTGATTTACAGGTTGGTGCTAGTCTAGCCTCAAAGGATTTACCCCAGCTCTAAGAAATTAAACATTCCGGGAGTGGGGCCTGAAATTGTTCATTTTAAATAAGCTTCTCTAAGTGAAAAGAACATGACAAAATACATAGCTTACTGATTTAATATTCAGTCTATTGCATTAATCAGCCCACAGATTACTCACAGCGCTAACAATTGCAACCATATCGGTATGTGACACATGAATTGAATCACAACACTGAACATGTTTAATAAATCTGGAGTAGTAGGTTTTAATTTTCCAAAATATTGATCCAATCTCAGAAATGAAAATTATGTCCAGGGCACCTACCTCTCCTAAGGAGAGTGTGGATAGAGCCCTTTTTTCCCTTTAGATGGTAATGCCCAAATCTGATATATTTGATCAACTGAACATGGTAGAGTGAATTTATAGAAGGGACTCACTCGTGTTTTAGTTTTAAGCCTCTAGTCCTGTATTTATTGAGTATAGGAAATAGAGTGTATGCCAGTCAGGAAATGAAGTGTATGCCAATCAGGTTACTGAAATCCCTGGTGATGTTGATTTGATATAACAGTTATACTCATTCCTTTGGAGTAATTTAGAATATTAGTTGTTCCAAATTATAGGGCTAGAGCTGTGGTCCATAACCCCCAGCTGCAGCTGGGTACCTGTTAGGAATTGGGCTGTGCAGCAGGAGGTGAGGTGAGGGCGAGCCAGAGAAGCTTCATCTGTGTTTACAGCCACTCCCCATTGCTCACATCACTGTCCCAGCTACGCCTCCTGTGAGATCCGCAGAGGCATTAGATTCTCCCAGGAGCACGACCCCTGCTGTAAACTGTGCATGTGCAGGATTAGGTTGCACACTCCTTATGAGAATGTAATGCCTGATGATCTGGGGTGGAGCTGAGGCGGTGATGCTAGCACTGGAGAGTGGCTGCAAATACAGATTATCATTAGCAGAGAGGTCTGACGGCATAATAAATACAATGCACTTGAATCATCCTGAAACACCCCTCCCTGCCCCCCCATCTATGGAAAAATTGTCTTCCATGAAACCGGTCGCTGGTGCCAAAAACGTTGGGGATGCCGGTCTGGAGAATGAGTATGTATACTCAAATACAAAGCTACATTGAGATATTATTGTAACTTTTTTCTGCAAGTGTCACCTTTTTTGATGAGTTGGAATATTTTTACTCAAAATTGGATTCTTGGAGAACCCAAAATGAATAGCATGTGAACTTCCATGAGATTTATGTACAGGATTGGCCTTAATTAATGCAGGCCCACAGAGTGTAATTTGAAGTGTACACAGTGTTATGTCTTTTCTTCAAAATAGCTCTCCAGCTGACCCCACCTCAGTGGAAACAACTAATATACTACTCTTAATCAAGGCCTTGAACACCACTGATAAAAGACATATGTTATCTGTGAAAGATCAAACACTGCCTTCACGTTGGAATTCAACTGTGTTTATTGATTACTTTTTAGTTACAGTAAGGTCCTATTGGACCTAAATTACAGGGCTCAGGGAATTGCAATAGGTGATATAAATGAAACAAAAAATTTAAAAAGCACTATCTCTCCATGTTTAGGATATAATACAATTTTATATACATCTCCTAAAAATCTGTTTTATTCTCCAGAAAATATCTTTAAAAATTGCCTCATTCTTCTTTCCATATTAATTTTAATTCAATAAACTATCGTGCAGAGTATAATAGTGAAGTGAATATTTAGACTAAATGCACTTAAATGATTCTTAGTTTTATTTATAAAGAAATGTCTGGACTGTGTTCTCCATAGTAAGCAAAACTTCTGAAGAGCCCAGCACCAGGGTAAGGTTCACAGTGAATGCCCAATCTGAACGCTTTAGTTTTCTGCTATAGAATATTTTTGTGCCCAATTAAAGAAACGGTTGACTATAATCCTCTTATTTTTTGCATAGGCTTTTAAAAATGACAATTTAGATGCTTTTCTTTCCTAATAATACTTGGCATTGTCACTATATAAATGTTCCATGTATTTTTGAATGAGACTGACTATTCAAAAACCAAAATGTAATTAAAGTTTGTATGTGATTCCATATAAAGGGGATGGGTTTATTGTGCTGTATTGTTGCAAGAAATCTTTTATGGATAAAAAAGGGAAATACAGTAATTATACATCATGTGTCAGATGAGGCTATGTTTAATTTTATAGTCCTTTGTTGACTTATAAAGAATGGTGTATACAGTCATCATTAACTCTTGGCCTCGTGTCAGAATTGCTCAGAGGTATTTTGTGTTCAAGGAAGGACCATCTTTAGAAGGGGGTAAATAAGATTTCATTAGAATCTTCATTGCCATATTCAATCTTCAAGTGTGCCATCTTCACACTTACTTTGCATTTAGTTGCCAATTTCATTTAAATGCTTCCTTCTTCTCTTCAAGAACTCCTTCCTAAAATCTCATCAACCAAATGAGTTTTGTTCCTAGGCTGAGTAGGAAAGATAAAGAAAATTCTTCATACATTTATTCATTTTTTTTCCATCCAGATTGTATTCATTGAATAGATGCCATGTGTCAGATGCTGAGAACATCATGATTAACAAGGCATGTGTTTACACTCAACAGCTCTCAGTCTGGGGAAGAGAGACAGACAAGAAAACCAAAGATGACAACACAGTGTGATAAGAACCCTAACAGAGACATGCACAATCTTGGCTTTCCTAATAACCTAATGAGGTAGGCTGGTGGATTCAAGGTGGGTAGTGGTAAATGTATTTCCTGAAAGGTTTCCAAGAGGAAGTAAAGTATGAACAGTCTTGAAGAATAAGTACAAGATAATCAGCAAGGTGAAGGAAGTATGTTCCAAATAGGGGGATCAGAAAATTCAAAGAGTTGGAGCCATGAAAAAGCATAGTATACTCAGGGACCTGAAATAGTTCAGGAGGGCTGAATGTAGGGTGCTTTAGAGAAACACAGATATGGCTGAAGACGTGAGACAGACCAGATTACCAAGAGGCTTCTGCATCATGTGAAGGACTTTAAATGTCAAATAAAGGGCCATGGGAAGAGACTGAAAGATTTTAAGCAGAGAAGGTGGGAGTTAGATTTTAGAAAGCTTATTCTAGCATAAGAGTGGGGCATGGGGAAGAGGCCAGATTGGAGACAAAGTTATCAGTCAGAATTCCATGGTGAGATTTTATTCTAGAGAAATAACAGTGGGCATGTTAAAAAGCAGACAAAATAGCTGCAATATTAAGAGTTAAAATAAGCAGCATCTTGTTACTAACTGATGTAGACGCAAACAGGGAGTGAAGCTTTTCTAGAATATGGCCTGATTTTTATTTTGGACTTTTACTGGTAAGATAATTATATCAGGAAAAACAGGTTTGTTGAGGACTGCAGAAGGGATAGAGTTCAACGTTGCACATGTTGACTCCAAGCTGTCCTCAGCACATTCTGGCCGATGGCTACGTGTGTCAGGAAGAGAAGAGCCCAGTGGGTAAGAACATAGGCTGTGAACTTAAATTTCCTGGGTTTGAAATTTAGATCCATTTACAGACTCGGGGAAAACTTGAAAAAGCACCCTTTATAAACCTCAATTTTTGTAAAGATTACATTCAATGCTTCTTAAAAAATACATGCCAGTGCTCAACAGATTTTGCTGTTGTTATTATCAACATAATAATAGGCAGTATTATGTCTTACGCTCAAGAGAAGTGGACTAGGGAGATGGATTTAGAGCTATTGAGTTGAAAGTCTTTAGTATATGAGCGATTCTTTATTTTCTCATCCAGTGATTTACTGTCTCATTTATATCCTGCTATAATAATTGCTGTACAACGAACCCCAAATTCATGAGTCTTCAGATTAGCTGGAGATCTCTTCTGGGTTTATTTTGTTTTTGCAATCAGCTGTGGATTGCTGATTTTGGGCTAGGTTTTCTCATACATTGGAAAGTTGGCCGTCTTTTGGTTGGTTTAGAAAGGTCTCAGCTATTTTTCAGATGTGTCTCAAGTTGCTCCAGTTTGTTCATTTATGGAGGGCCAGAGGACCAAGAGCAGATAAGTCCAATTGTGCATAAAAGTAAACATGTTTATCAAATTTCTAATTGCATGATTATTATTAACATCCTTTTAACTATAAAAATTAACATGATTGATTTCAGAGTTAGGGACTACAATGTTAGAGATAAAAGGGACATAGATATGGGGTAGGGGACATTAATTGAGACCATTAATGTGGTAAATTTATTGACCTTGAGCTATAAAAATCACATTCTGACCATAAAGTAAAATTAGATTTCTTTTTCCTTCCATAAACGTGACTCTTTCTATTGCATGATTTCTACTACACAACCTCCACCAGATCAGTGTGTTGTTGCCCTTTTGTGTATTACTGTGGAAGATTTCTGAATCATATTTCTAAGGTAGAGCCACTTTAAGATGTATTTTATGAAAAGTAGCACTCAAACAGTATTTTGAATAAAAATGATGACTAATATTGAATCATTCATTCCATAGACAATTACTGAGCATTTGTGATCTTCTAGGTCCTGTTTTAGATGCCGAGAATAGTAGTCAACAAGAAAGACATGTTTCATTATCTTAGGTATTTACGTTCTAGTAGGGGACACAGACAACAAACAAGTAACCAAAAAACTAATAAGGCATTTTAAGAGCATGATACAGTGTATGAGAAAAATAAGGTGAATGAGTCTAAGAGAATGACTTGAATTGATGGAAACATTAGATGGGGTGGTTATAAAAAGCTTCCCCAGCAAGATGTGTTTTGAGCTTAGACAGCCACAAGTGAAGACTCTGCAAGTCTTAACCATGCAGAGATATGATCTTAGGTTAAGAGTATTCTAGGTGGAAGAAATAAAAAGTGCTTAAGGCTTAAGATGAGAATAAACTTAGTTCACTGGAATATAAGAAGACCAGTAAGATTGCTGAAACATAATGAATGAGTAATATGAGATGAGAAAGTCCAGACCTTGAAAACTTACAGTGCCATGGTAGCTTTTGGAATTTATTCCAAATACAAAGGGAAGCCACTGGAGAGTTTTAAGCAGGACAGTGACATGCTGTGATTTTGGGGCAGTATAGGTCATTTAGGTAGTCCAATGAGTACACTTTCACCTGTAGGCCCAGAACTGTTTATCTTCCTGGAGCAGAGGACATTTTCTATCTCCTGCAGATGAACTCTGTTGATACAGTCCTTTTCTAGTCACTGACAGATTATAATTTAGTTTCTCTAGATAACCCATGCAGACAAATTAAGGTGTTATCACTATCTCAGTTAGTTTTCACAATTTAATTCTTTTTCTCCAAATCTTTTCCCCATCAGAAAGCTCCAAGGTGTTTGCCTTTCATTCATCACCTAGAGTGTGAATCTGTTCATGTGGTCATAGGAAAGTAGATGGCATGGGAAGTTTTCTAGCTGGAGTATAATTAGTTCACTGCCAGCCCTTTCTGCTGGTGTCCTCCCTGAAGCTCTATTCTGTAGTATTTTCGAAAATCCCAGTGTCCTGAAGGATCCCCATTCCAAGTTCCTTACTGTTGGGAAATCTGGAAGGCCTGCCCTCAACCACCCCTCCTTCAGCAACAGGTCTCCTCTTCCTCTCGGCTAAGAAGATCCATTGGTTCCACTGAGAGATTTCTTGGTGGGAAAAGGGATGACTTGCTCTCAACCATGGCCTACTCTAGCTCCCTGGCAATGAAGGAATTCCTGTCAAACCATCAGCTTCTTTCCAAGAAACTGAAGGCAAGCATTGCTTCGTGCAGGTTAGCTGCAACATTCTGCCTTCCTTCTATGCTTATCTCCCATACTTTGGCATCTTCCTCTGTGCTTGATGAACTACAGTGGCAAAGCGCCCTTAGTCCTTATGTTTAGAACCATTCTCTGACCCCGACTGAAGAAAATTCTCTAGGGATTGGGAGAATATTCTCAAGGGAAGAGTGATGTATGAACCAAACCTCTCAATGAAAAGAGCAATACATCAAGAAAAAATATAAATACCAATGATGTGGCCCTCCTGCTATGGTCTGAATGTTTATCCCACCCTGCCCCAAATTTATATGTTGATACCGAATCTCCAATGTAATAGTACTAAGAGGTAGGGCCTTTGGAAGGTGATTATGTCATGAAGTCAGAGCCCTTATGAATAGGAATAGTGTTCTTTTAAAAGAGGCCCAAGGGAGCTTGTTTGCTTTTCCACCTTGTGAGGACACATAGAAGGCACCATCTGTGAAGCAGACAGCAAGCCCTCACCAAACATTCCATCTGTTGGTGCCTTGATCTTAGACTTTCCAGTCTCAGGAACTGTGAGAAATAGATGTTGTTTATGAATTACAGTCTAAGGTATTTTGTTATAGCAGTTTGAATGGACTGAAGCACCTCCTCCAAGGGAAAATACAAAAAATTCTGATGCTCCAAAAGACTCTTCTCCTAGAAAAAATCCTCTCTTCCTTCCAAATTCTTTTTAATCATCTCTTCCTGAAAGTGGGTAAAGACCAAAGCATTACACTTGCGTGGTTTCATCAATTGGCCCTGTCTTAACCCTATTTGGGTTAGATATTGTCTATATCTAAATTCAATTTAAGCATTTACTGTCTATTTTCAGTGAAAACTAGGCTAGGGATTGTCACAAGAAAAATAATGCAGGTATTAAATTATTGTCACAGATAAATACTTCATATGTCATTCAATTACATATGATTTATAAAAGATAGCTTTTTATGTTATGTAAAGAGAGGCTTAAAGATGGCATGGGGCAGCTATGTAGAAACAAGAGGAGGAATCAGGAGGCCATTATAGAGAATTAAGTTAGGTAATACATCAAACTAACTAAAACTACATTGTATTTTCTTCCATAGAGTGACTAGCAGAGAAATGGGTATATTGCAGACACTGAACATTTCTTGTTTATTGTTTTATCACTTTTGAGGAGATATTTGACTCTTATGTAAGCCTTGGGTATACTCTGAGGACAAGAGCAAGGAACGATGTGCTGGGAAAAGTTATATTGAAAACTGCATTTTAAAAGTATCTGAAGCATTAACTTTATTTCAGTTATACAGTCTAGTAAAAACACTAACATTAAATTGTTTTAAGCAAAGCATCTCTCCTTAGGCCTTTAAAATTTCTGACTAGGCATTTAATGGTTGAATTTTATTATTGATTTAAATAGGGTATAAACTCTAAAAGAGAATCTAGAATCTGAGATATAAATACATAAGCAACAGCTAGCTAGTTCGCAATTTTATATACATGGATTTAACACACTGTTATGGTCTGAATATTTGTATCACATCCCCCAAGTTTATATGTTGAAATCCTAACCCTCAAGTGATGGTATTAGGAAGTGGGGCCTTTGGGAGGTGATTAGGTCATGAGGGCAGAGCACTTACGAACGGGTTTAATGCCCTCATAAAACAAAACCCCAGAGAGATAACTCCCCTCTTCTGACACATGAAGTTCCAGCCAGAAGATGGCTATGTATGAAAAAGCAGGCCCTCATCAGACACTGAATTTGCTGAAGCCTTAATCTTGGACTTCTAGCCTCTAGAATTGTACTAAATAAATTTCTGTTATTTGGTAAGTCATTCAGCCTATGGCATTTTGTTATAGCAACCTGAATTGACTAAGACATACACTTTAATACTTTTGAAGACTTTTAAAATTGATTGTATGTCTTTCAGGACAAACTGTAATGGATATTTTTATTTTAAAAACCCAGTTGATTTTTTATCAGAGAAAATGGAAAAAAATTAGGTGATCATATTATTTTCATTTTAATAATCCAAAAAGATATATTATTTAATAATAGAAGGTAAAGTCAGGAAATCATAAAATAGAACTCTTTGACCTTTATCAAAATGGATAGAAAATGTAATTATTATTTTATCTTAAACAGGTGCATTATGTCAACGCTCTAATAGTTTTGGCATCAAATTCACCTAATAGAATTTGTTGTCAAATTCAATTTTTAGTATACGTGTCCAGTGAGCAATGAATTTAAGGTCAAACCTTATTGCAGTGAATATTGGGGTGTGTGTGTGTGTGTGTGTGTGTGTGTGTGTGAGCCCAAACACTCACACATACACACACATGCATGCAAACACCCTAAAAATCTTGACAGGACCCTGAGGATCAAGACTTTAATGACCTGTTATACACATTTTTACACTACATACAATTCAGTTTAACAAATTCTTTCCTTTCTCCAATCCCACTCCCATTTGTATCTCAGTCTTTTCTTATAAAAATACACAACATTTTAGGATGGCACAAGTAAGAGTGGAGCTGACTGGTGTGATTGATCATAACTTAGCTGAATTAAGAAGCTGGAATTACAGAAATCTGCTTTGGTTAAACTGGGGCTGGAGATATTAGTGCTTTACCTACTTGGCCTCTTGCTCAGGCTCTTTTGGGAGACTCAGCCCCAAATAGTGTACCTTTCCTGCAGGGCATGCATGGCAGTGATGGAGGTCCAGAGATGGCAATCAGAAATGACCTAGACTTGATGGGTGTGTGAGCACGTCTACGTGCTTGCCGTAACTTTACCACGCTGAACATCACTATACCCTGTCTTCTGTCAGGCTGCAATCAATACAGACAAGATTTCACTATCTATGGCATGGAAGAATAACATATCTGGCCATTGTTAATACCACTTTTACAAAAACAGTCTCACTAGAACCTTGCAACTTGAAGTACGGTCCAAGGAAGGGCAGCATCAATTTGATCCGGGAGCTTTTTAGAAATGCATAATCTCAGATCCTACCTCCAAACTACTATATCAGAATTTCATCTTAATAAAATCCTTAGGTGATTTTATTATATATTAATATTTTATAATCTTCACTCTACAACAGTGGCTCTCAATAATGGCTACACATTAGAATCTTCTAAAGTGCTTTCAAAAACATAAAAACTGGGGCCCTTCTTCAGATAATTAAATCAGAGTATGTGGGCTAGACTCTGGGCATTAGCATTTGTGACATCATAAGAGATACATATTTGGTCTCTGCCTCTAGTATCTAAAAAAAGTCACTAAAACTCTCAGAACTGTGAGTGATAGGGGTGAGAAGAACATCTTTTGTTATAATATTCAGTCTTACTTCCCAACTAAGGGCATCTTTTATTATAATATTTGGTCCTTATTCTCTGGTTCCTGACCAGAGACTAAGATTTTCTAAGACTGTTGGAATCTTCAGAGTGACGAGTGTCTTTTCGTGTGCTGATGAGATGGCTGGTGGATGGAGGTCCCTGGATAATTTCAGGATGGGACTGGTCACCAGAAGAATCAAACCATGATTAGAAACTTGGAAATTTCAGCCCCACTCCCCATCATCTGGGCATGAGAGAGGGGCTGGAGAGAGCTAATAAACGATCATGCCTACATGATGAAGCCTCTGTACAAATTCCTAAACTATGAGGTTTGAAGAGCTTCTGGGTTGGTGAACACATGGAGGCACTGGGAGGGCAGCACACCTAGACAGGGAATAGAAGGCCCTTACCCCTTCCCAAATGCCTCTCCCTAAGTACTTCTTCATCTGGTCGCTCATCTGTGTCTTTTGTAATATACTTTATAATAAGTAATAAGTAAATGTTTTCCTGAGTTTTGTGAACCAATGTAGCAAATTAGCAAACATGATGTGAGGGTTGTGAGAACACCCAATTATAGCCAGTTGGTTAGAAGTGCAGGTGATAACCTGGGTCTTGCAATTGATGTCTAAAGTGGGATGTCTTGTGGGATTGCCTGGAATTTGTGAGGTCTGTGCTAACTTTGGGTAGTTGGAATCAGAATTATGTGGCAGGACACCCAATTGGTGTCTGCAAAAAATTGGAGAATTTCTTGCTGTGGAAAACTCACACCTTTGGTGCCAGAAATAAAGGGTTGTAAGCAGAGAAACCCTTGTCCTTTTTGCATTAAAAAATGTTCCCCAAGTAATTTTAAATTCTCTAGGGCCATGAGAACTTAAAGCCTATGCGTGTCAACATGGAAGGAATGAATTCCAGGGACCTTTTATGCTATATTCCATCCATCCCAACTGATAAAATCTGGGAATAGGAACAAAAGAAGTCCAGTGGAATAATTAGACTGAACTGTTGGATCAATCTCCTGCTTGGAAGAGAGGCTGGCTCAGTCACTCATGCCAACCAAGGCTCTCTGAATTGAGAGCCATATGTTACAAAATAGAGATTGGATTCTCATAGAACTCAGTGACTTCAGAATGACTTGACATGGAATCCTGGAGTTATAACACTTTTGTGACACATTGTTATGATGCTGTACTTTGGCAGAGAGGAGATTATACAGGCAGGCAGGTGCAGCAAACACTTCTTGAGGCTTAAAGTAACTTTTATAATTACTGCTCTAAGAGTTGTGAGCTCCTAATCTAAAGAAACTGTTTTTCTTGCTAAACTTTAAATCATGGGGCATACTCTCCTGGATTTTGCCTAAAGTGTCCATTTTCTTTGTTAAACATATACCTGAAGAATGTATATTACTTGTCTGGGCAACAGACTTCAGAAACAGAGAATGGAAACATTTCCTTGACCATACATCTTGTTTCCTTGTTTTATTTTTCTTTTGATCAGTTTGAACACCTGTGATATCAAATGTGTGCTGACTTCCAGAAGGCAGAAAAATGTCACTTCAGAATGACCTTTCTGCTAGAAGTTTTAAATAAAGTTTAGGTTTCTCTGTTCAGGTTTCACTGGAGAAATAGAACCAATGGCATATATGTAAATATACAGAAAGAGATTTATTGTGAAGGATTGCTTCATGCAATTATGGAGGCCGAGAAGTCATCATATACACAGTCACCTAGCTCCTTGCTTCTTATAAGTGATTGATTAGGAATATTCGGTGCAAATATTTTGCATATCTCTATAAACAGTTCACGCCATAGACTATTAGTGCTCTGTTTACTACTAGGAATACAGTCATTAGCATCTCTAATCTTTAAATCAATAAGATTAGAGAGCCAATTTCAGAAACCCCAGAACCAATTCAGAAAACATCCTTAAAATTCTGCTCTCTAGAACTACCCTTGCAACCAAGTTCTGTGTTAGTCAGGATTCTCCAGAGAAACAGAAAAACAGAAAAACAGTATATATACCTTTTGCATGTTTAGATATGCTCAAAGACGCGATGACTTACGATTGTGTTACAATTGTCTACAGTATTCAGTGCATGTATTCCATACATGTTGTATGGGTTTGTAGCCTAGGATCAAAATCTATGTAGCCTAGGTGCATAGTAGGTATCTAGGTTTGCATACATACATTCCATGATTGCATAGTGACATAACGACACATTTCTCAGAGCATATCCTTATCGTTAAGTGACACATGACTGTATGTGTATGTATATGTATACACAATTGTCTCTTGGTATCCGTGGGGGATTGGTTTCAGGACTCCCTACAGATACAAAAATCCAGGAATGTTCAAGTTCCATATATAAAATGACATAGTATTTGCATATAATCTATGTACATCCTCCTGTATATTTTAAGTTCTCTCTATATTACTTAGAACACTGAATACAATATAAATGCTACATAAATAATTGCTGTACTGTATTGTTTAGGAAATAATGACCAGAAAAAGTCTAAATGTCTAGTACAGCACGACTACCCATTTTCCCCGAAATATTTTCAATCCAGTTGGTTAAATCTGATGCGGAACACATAGATATGGAGGGACGACTGTATACACATAGACACATATATAGTGTATATATGTACTATATATACACATAAAAATAGATATTGATAACTAGAGATATATATAGAAAGAGATTACGAGGGATTTGCTCACATTGGAAATTGAGAAGTCGCATAATCTACCATCTGCGAGCTAGATGCCCAGGAAAGCCTGTGATGTACTTCCAGTCCAAACCTGAAGGCTTGAGTATCAGGGAAGCCAATGGTGTAAGTCCCAGTACAAAGGCCCAAGAACCAGGAGTGCTAATGTCAAAGGGCAGGAGAAGATTGATGTCGCAGCTCAAATAGAGAACAATTTCAGCCTTCTTCCAACTTTTGTTCTATTCTTGTCCTCAACAGTTTGGGTGATGTCCATCTCATTGGTGAGGGTAATCTTCTATACTCGGTCTACAAATGCAAATGGTAATCACTTCCTGAAACACTCTCATAGATATACCAAGAAATAATGTTTTACCAGCTACCTCAACATCTCTTAGCCCAGTCAAGTTGACATGTGAAATTAATCATCACACTGTCTTTTATTTCTCTTTGTTGCTCCATTTTGGTAACTGTATTTTAGGACTCTTTGATAAACCTTGTGACTGGTTTACAGATGCTACATTCCAACTTCTTTAGAAAACCTGTGTACAGGTAAAGTGAAACCCTGGCTTTTGGGAAGCGAGTTCATATTATTGACACCTATTGTAAGGATGCACTGATGTTTGCCAAAAAGGTTTTCTGGATAGGCAATAAATAAATAAATAAACATTGAAGATGAAAATATTTTGAATCAATTAATTTAATCAAAATAAATTATGACAGTCTCTGATTACTGTTTAGTAATTGGCTTTGTTCACATAAATACTTCGTTTCATCATCTGTTCATTGTGTGGATGCATTACATCCAATTAATCTCTTATTTTCATGTATGTAGTGTTTTCTGTTCTTTATAACATGGAACTATTAAAAAAAATCTTAACGGATTCAGAAATGAAAATGATGGAGCAAAAAGGATTGACAATGGAGAATAAAAATAAATTGTATAAAAGTTGCAAAAGACATAATACTTGAAATTTTGGGATCAAAATTACCAGTTTTTGAATATACAATTGACTAAAAATCTTTTATTTTGGAAGAAAAATTTATCACTTTGATTTTGATCAAACTTCATGCTTTAGCACTTAACAAGAAATTAATATAAAAGGTGTGCTTTGGAGCAAGACAAAAATAATTAATTTCAGCTTCCAAATTTTGCCTAAGATAAGCTCATTCCTTAAAAGAAAACTCTGCCCTATATAAGGACTAAAAGAATTCCTAGATTTTGTAGATTGGAAGATTCAATCTAAACTACTCTAAATAAAAATGTTATTTTGATCCAAAGCTTCCTACTTTCCCCATCCCATTAAGCGTGGATAAAAAGAAACTTAAAGCCTCACCAAGTGCCTCATTGCTAGTATTTACTATTATTTCCCATGATTCAGAAATTGATTTTCTGACTTTACATCTACAAGAGACAGTGGGCCTTTTAATACCATAATTTTTCATAAGCTGATGAGTATGGGGAAGATGAATGAGCTTTCATCTCATAGTCTCCGCCAAGTGAGCTCCTTAAAAGAATGTTGTTGTTTTGAAGTTATCTTTATTTTAATGTTATTTTATTCTCCATTGCTTTTCGGAGCTTTCTGGAAATTACATTTCTTTTCTTATCATTTATTAAGCCCTACAGATTTCTTTTGTTCCTTTCAAGCATAGAGGTTATTTCAGTGCATAGAACTGGAGAGTGAGACAGATGGGCACCTTTTGCTAGCCCACATCTGACGATAAGATAGGCAGGTGGTATTAATTTCAGGTGTGGTTACAAATTATTGATTAGGAAGAAGTTTCTAAAAATATGAATGAGAAGAAGCCAAAACATATCCTCAAAAAGAAGGCCCACATAGATGAGATAAAAAGTAGTAATACCCTAGCTTGCTTCTTTCCATCCTCAGGGTACAGCTTTGTGTAGGCATTATGTTAGTTATAAAAAGCAAGTTTTCAGAGAAGGGTTACAGGGCAGCCATGTGTGTCTTTAATGTTTCTCCTTCCTGCAGCTTACCCCATTTATTTGAGGAAGAACCCATTGAACCCCCGAGATATCCAGAGTTCTTAAATTCTTTCCATTCTCCCTAACCAGTGCTTTCCTGAACATGTGCACAGTCCTGCAGTTATGTATGGTCTTTCAGATTCTCAGGAATACATAAGAGCTTCATAACTGCCCCCTGTACACACCTCATTCCCTGCCATGACACGTTCTGGAAAGGCACTTGATTAAGGGTCAGTTTTCCTTCCTGAAAAATGAGGGGATTGAATGATCTCCACAGCAATGCTTCACAAACATCACTGTGTTGACAGATCACCTGGGGTTCCTGTTAGACTGCAGTCCTGAGTCAGTAGGTGTGAATGGGACCACTGTTTGCATCTTTAACAGTTATTCACAGCTCCCAAGTGGTGTCCAAGCTACTGGTTCATGGACTACACTCTGGAAACGAAGGCACTAGAGCTAAACGAACTTTTGATTGGCCAAGAACTGCTGAGGTTCAAAGGCACGTGGTAGGATTTGAGAAGAGCTGCTCTAATCATACCTAATTCATTGGGTGGTTGAATGAAGACTCTACTTCCAGGTGCATCCTTATTTGGACTGGGATCCCTGGAGACGCTACTAAGTCTGATTGAGCTGGTTCTAACTGTACCTGAGAGAGACAATAAATGATTTTGATTTAGCAAGGAAGAGGGTAGTTGGTAAACAAGTACTCTAAAAGCAGAAATTTGAACTTCCCAGAGGTAGGTGGCATTTTTACATATGAGTTAGTGACTAGATATTGTTGCCACAGCTTCTCGGCACCTATAACACAGATTTATTCCAGGATGACAGCAGAGGGAGGGCTACCTGGCAGCAGATGGAAAGGCTAAGGCTTAGATAGGTGCCTGGTTTTCCAGAAGCCAGGCAAAGTCTGGGGTAAGCAACCAGGCAAACCTGCAAAACTTTTTGTCTCTGCCACGATGAATGCAAAGCACTGTCACAGTGGAGGAGATTCTGCAGATTTGCATTTGAGAAGAAACTGTCTGGGCTGACAAAGAGAAAATAAATCATGATATTTTCATTTTTCATCATCTAGTGAAGCACAAGTGGATTTTCCATTATGCCTTGTCAGGACCGGAATCCTCAGTCAATGAGGGGCATGTAATCATCTCTGATTGCCTGCTAGTCACTGAGAGTAAAATGGACAGGGCCTCTTCCGAGTGGCTGATCAGTCCTCACTCTATGGAAATGCAGCTGAAGCCTTTTCAAGGTGTCTCTGTTCTCCTCTGTTCACCTCCTTTCAAGCTGTCTCTGTTCTCTCTCTTTTTTTTTTATTTCAGGATATTGTGAGGGTGCAAACATTATGGTTACACTTTATGTCTTTGCCTCACCCAAGTGCAGGTTAAAGGCATGCCCTTCTCTCCTCTACAGTGCTCCCCGTGTCCTTTAGTTGCAGATTTACCCCCCCAATCCCTCTAATCCCTGGAGAGTACTTCTGCCATGTGATTACCCTTGTGTTGATCAGTTAGTACCAATTTGATGGCGAGTGCAATAGAGCCCATTATTCCGGTCTTGTGGTGCCTCACTTTGGATAATGGGCTTAAGTTTAATCCAGAAAAGTCTAAAAGATTCTAGATCATTGTCGTTTCTTATGATTGAGTAATATTCCATTGTATACATATACCAAATTTTAATAATCTACTCATGGATTGACGGGCACTTGGGTTGTTTCCACATCCTTGCAATAGTGAATTGTGCTGCCATAAACATTCTGGTGCAGATGTCTTTATCATAGAATGTTTTGTGCTCTTTTGGGTAGATGCCTAATAGTGCTATTGCTGGATTGAATGGTATTTCTATTTTTATCTCTCTGAGGTATCTCCAAATTTTTTTCCACAGATGTTGAACTAATTTGCTGTCCCACCAGCAGTGTA
>CAUYSK010038762.1:0-14192 GCA_963575035.1 Avahi laniger
TCTTCTTTGAGAACAAAACTGGTTGGAGGGAATGGAGTGCCTGTGGGTCCTTGATTCCTTCAGGCAGAGTAAATCAAAGCAATTTTACAAACATATGTTGGAGATAATTCGCTTAAGGTCAGAATGCTAGGAACCAAAGCCAGAGTAGACTGGAGAGTGCCATCTCTGACAAAGAAGTGGGAACTTGTTCTGAAACATATTACGGAATTATATATTATGGAAGCCAAAACACAGCCCCAAGGAACCTTAGGTCTTTTAAAGCTCTGGGCAAACACACAGAAGTAAAGACTTGGCTGGAAGACTCTCAGGAGACTGCATTAACCACATGCCATATACAAATTATACCATCAGAACGTGTCCAAGGAAGAAAATTTTCCCAAAGATTTTGCAAGATTCAATATTAAAATATGTTCTTCCATTTCTTCCTATAGTCATGGGAGCCCACATAGAGAAGTGAAGAGCAGCTTTCTTTTCTGATGCTTGTTGTGTGCAGGGGCCTTGTCTTTCTGATGATTCTATGATTTACAACATTCCCCACTAAGACCATGACTTATCTACCTGGTTGAACCTGGGTGAACTATGCCATGCATGAAAACAATATATTAATAAGGTATGTTTCCCCTATATATAGCCAAGGCTAACAGGGGACAATAACTTTCAACTACCTGAAATCAACAGGAAAATCCCTAGGCAAAGATGAGAACATTCAAGGAAAGTCTGCTGCAGCAGAAAGTGGGAGAATAAATAGAATAAAATGTTTTCTGGCAAATGTGTTTAATGTAAGACATTCAAACAATAGTTCTATTATTAATTTCTCTTTAGCATCAGGATTCTATAGCCTTAACATACTAATGCTCATCATCCGAAGGCACAGCTACAGCGGTAGTAAGTGTGTGAGTAGAATGCCATGTCTTAGTCACACCCCTAACACTGCAGTTACTCCATCTGTGTGCACAGGGTAAAGACAGTCTCGTGACACGAGACTCAGCTCCACAGCTGCCAATCCCTTCATTAACTCATCTCAGGATCAACTCTCCAAAGGTGTCCTGGCTCTATAGCCAGGGTGCCATTAGTATATAGTGAAGAGGAAGAGAAAGGACTCAGGAAAAACTGTCTTTCCACTTACTGTGTGACTCTGGACAAGATAATGAAAGTTCTTTGTGCCTCAGTTTCCTTATCCGGTAGAACAGTAATAATCTCATCTGGGTGCTGTGTGGATTAAATCAGATGATACTAGGGAAAGTATTCAGAAAGTATTAGCTGTTAATGAAGTGACTCTAACCTCATCTAGCAGATTAGGGAACACTTCCCTTAGGAAGGGATATTTAAAATGAGATCTGAAGGCTATGAAGGAATGAGCTGGTTGAAGTTGTGGCATGCTTAAGGAAATAAAAAAAGGCCAGTGAGCCTGGAAAATTGTAATGATAAGGGCTTGACAGGAGATGCAGCTGAAACAGTGTAAAGGGCCAGGTCATGCAAAACATTGTGGCCATATAAGAAACATGGACATGATCCTCAGGACAACAGGAAGCCCCTGAACACTGTTAAACAGAATAATGACATGGCGAAACTGGAGCTTCAGAAACGTGATACTGGAAGCAGAGGGGAAATACAGAGAATCGGTTAAAAAGGGGCAATTCAAGCTCTATCCAGGAAAATATAAGAGGTGCTAGATCACATCATTTTTTATAATTGAGTAGTATTCCATTTACAATGGAATAGTAGTATTGAGTAGTATTCCATTGTAAACATATACCATATTTTATTAATCCACTCACGGATTGACGGGCACTTGGGTTGTTTCCACATCCTTGCTATAGTGAACTGTGCATGTCTCAAATCACGGTTGGGATGTGGCAAAGTCATAACATGTAACCAAAATGTTTGTACCCCTATAATTTCCTGAAATAAAAAAGAAAAAAGAAAGAAACAGGTGGAGCACAAAAAAACGGGGCAATTCAAAGACAGGCAGAGAGGGTAAGCACCTTGCTATTAATAATTCTGGAGAATGGGAATATGGAGGTTCATTATATTAGTCTATGTACATTTGTGTACCTTTGAGATTTTTCATACTTCGAAGTCTTCTTTTAAAGTATACAAACAGTGAGACCAATTAGGAGGCTTTTGCAGTAGCCCAGACAAGAGATTATGGTGACTTGAAGTCAGGTGGCGGCAGGGAATGGAGATAAGTGATGGATTTGAGAGATTCTCTGGAGGTAAAACCAACAGGATTTAATGATGGATTTGATATCAGGGTTTAGGGAACACTCTAGAAAGACTCTCATATTTCTGCCTTGGCCATCCAGGTGGATCCAGTGAGATGATGCACCATTTGAAGGGCAGATACTCTTGGGGAGAGATGATGATTAACATTAAACATCTTCATTTTGTGGTGTCTGCAAAATGCAAGTAGAGAACTTCAGAACACAATTCTATATTTGAGTGTTAAGTTCATGGGAGAGGTTTAAGTTGTACGTAAAAATTTGAAGCCACAGGATGTGACAGAAGAGAGTGTCATGTGATAAAATAGAAGTGCTAGGAGAAACTCTTCTGAGAATAAATGTCAAATCAAGGTTCCTGAGCAAATAGGATATTTAAGGCTAACCTTATACAGAAAGTAGGGCTATATTTCCATTGTGAAAAAAAGAAAAAAAGTGTAGTGCTATAGGTAAATTTGGAGGAAAGGTGGCAGAAAGTTAAGGGAGCTTTCCTCTGATGGCTGCTATCTTCTCCGTGAATTAGAAGAATGAGAATGACAACTATGGAAACACATCAAAATTTCTGGACAGCACAGAAAGTTAAGTTTAGTTTGGAAACCATGACTTTTCTGTGCCACCACCATGAAAGTTCCTCATTATTTTTCTCACTGCTTCACTCATTTTTAATTTTGTATCTTATTATAATACAGCCCATGACTTGATATTCAATTATTTCAAATTCTAGCAGACATAGCATGACTGTTTGCATTCTTTGTCCTTATAGGTCTCAGAAAAATCAACCAGAATTACAGCTGTCACACTGGTTTCATCCCATGTAAGAATGCAAATCTTGCACGTGTGAGATTAATCCACGGAAGTTAATAGACAGCAACAATATCACTACTGGTATTCCAAATGTTGGAGAGTAGATAGGTCTTTGATTACAACATTTCAAAAAATAAACAGTGGCCAAGACCCACTGGGGCTGGACATTTGGACCCACATCCTCCATGAGTGAGAGTTTAAATTGCAGAAACTCTAAGGTCCTAGGAGGATGGCAGGCTAAAAATGTGAGAAGGTATATGAGATGATTTGGTTGATTCTCCTCACTTCACCAATGAGACCTGAAGCCCAAAGGGGACAGGTGGGCTGTCTATGCATTTCCTATTTTTAGTCCAACAGTCTTCCTCTCTGCTTCCATATTCTCGCTCCGCCCTCCCATCTTTCACCCCAATGCTACAGGCTTTAAGGAATTCCCATAATTAAAACTTTGAAAGGAGACATCCAGGTTCAGATCGTGACTAGATAATGGTCCATGATTCATCTCATAATATCATAACATTTGTCAGAGTCCGATTAGGCCACAGAAAGTACACCAATTATTTAAACAGAAAATTGTTAACCAATATAAAGTTGTTAACCAGGTAAGGAAAAGACTGAAAAGGGAACTCTAAGGGATCATGAAAGTAACAACTACAGGAACTAACTATTCCTCCTAGGACTGAAGAACAAAAGGAAGAGGCTGGAATCGTTAAATGTCAGAAATTTAGAGAAGAAGCTCATGGAGCTTAAACTCTGATGTCACTCGACTGGTGCTGGTGTTTCTGAGCTCTATGGAGGCCTCTTGGAGCTGGGATCCACATCTCTACGGAGAGGCACAGTGAGGCTGGTTTTTTAAGTGTTGGAAAAACTGAAAACTAGATTCATGTGCTGTTCTGGGAATGAACTGCTATTGTTGAGGTGAAGAAGCATTGCTGGGGTGGGACTTACAGGAACAGGAAGCAGACAAGAAACTTATGGAAAACAGGAAAGAACAAGTTTCTTCTTCCTCCAGCCTTGTAATTTTCCTTCAGTGCCCTCTATTAGCAGAGCCTAACAGGGTGCCAGCTAGCAAAGGAGAAATGTGGTTTCAGAGTTCCAGCCCTAGGATAATAAAGCAGAATATAGCATTGTGGGTTTAATTATGAAAGACAATAGCTTAATAACTGGTGCAGCATCCCACTAACAAGATAAGTAAGGTATATCCTAGTAATTCAAGGTGATGATTCATCACAACAATTGGACAAAGGAGAAAACTACATAATCATTTAAATAGATTCCAAATAGGCTACTGATAAAATTCAATTCCCATTGCATTTTTTCTTGATTACCATCAATGCTGAACAGCCTTTCATATGAATATTGGCCACTTGGATATCCAGTTTTGTAAAGTGCCAGTTCAGATCTCTTCTTTTTCTTTTCCTATTGGATTTTAGTATGTGCTGTTCACAATGTTGTGCAACTATCATTACTATCTTTACCGCACGAGAAAGAAACCTTATACTCATTAAGCAGTAATTCCCCATTCCCTTATTCCCCCAGCCCTTGGCAAACACTAATCTGCTTTCTGTCTTTATGGACTTGTTTATTCTGGACATTTCATATGAATGAAATACAATATGTGGCCTTTTGTGACTGGCTTCTTTCACTTAGCATGTTTTCAAGGTTTCAAGAAACTTGTGGCAGTATAACTCCAATCTCTGCCTCTGTCTTCACATGGCCTACTTCTGTCTCTCCTCTGTGTATCTTTTTGTCATCTTATAAGGATACCTGTCATTGGATTTAGGGACTACCCTTATTCAGTATGACCTCAGCTTAACTAATTACATCTGCAAAGACCACATTTCCAAATTAGGTTACATTCCAAAGTTCTAGGTGGATTTGGGCAAACACTATTCAACCCACTACATGTAGGGATTATAGTAAACCTATAGACCATTTTGGGGTGCACTGCCATCTTAACAGTAAAGAGCCACCTTCCAATCCATGAACGTGGATGTCTTTGCATTTATTTATGTCTTTATAAATGTCTTTCAAGAATGTTTTTTAGTTTTTATTGTACAAGTCTTGTACCTCCTTGGTCAAATTTTTTTCCTAAATTTTTATTCTTTTGGATGCTATTATTAATTTCATCTTCAGATTTTTCACTTCCAGTGTATGGAAACACATGATTTTTGCATGTTGATTTTGTATCTTACAATATCTATTAGCTCTAATAGATTTTTTGTGGATTTTCTTTTTTTTTTTTTGAGACAGAGTCTTGCTCTGTTGCCCAGGCTAGAGAGCCATGGCATCAGCCTAGCTCACAGCGACCTCAAACTCCTGGGCTCAAGCAATCCTCCCGCCTCAGCCTCCCGAGTAGCTGGGACTACAGGTATGTGCCAACACACCTGGCTAATTTTTTCTATTTTTAGTTGCCCAGCTGATTTATTTCTATTTTTAGTAGAGATGGGGTCTTGCTCTTGCTCAGGTTGGTCTCAGACTCCTCACCTCAAGTGATCCTCTTGCCTTGGCCTCCCAGAGTGCTAGGATTACAGGCGTAAGCCACCATACTCAGCCTGGGAGCATATATATTTGCAATTCTTATATTGTCTTGCTAAATTCATTCCTTTATTATTATATAATGTTCCTCTTCATCTCTTTTTACAGCTTTTGACTTGAAGTCTGTTTTGTCAGCTTCTCCTGCTCATTTTTGGTTTCTATTTGCATGGAATATCTTTTTCCATCCCTTCACTTTCAGTCTGTGTGTGTTCTTACAGGTCAGGTGAGTTTCTTGTATACAGCAAATAATTGGATCTTGTTTTCTATCCATCCAGCCAGTCTATATCTTTTAAATGGGAAATTTGATCCATTTACATTCAAAATTATTATTGATAGGTCAAGACTCACTCCTGCCATTTTATTAATTGTTTTCTGTTTGTTTTGTGTATCCTTTGTTGCTTACTTCCTCTCTTATTATTTGTTTTTATGATTGGGTGATTTTCTGTAGTGATAAGGTTGGATTCCTTTCTCTTTCTCCTTTGTATATATAAATGTGATTTGGAGAGGACCTATTTAGGTTGAATCTATTTGAGGTCCTTTGAGCTTCCTGGATCTGGATGTCCATCTCTCTCTCAAGACTTGGAAAATTTTATGCTATGATTTCATTAAATACATTTTCCTTATCTTTTCCCTTCTCTTCCCCTTCTGAAATGCCGATAATATGAATATTTGTTCACTTAATGGTGTCCCATAAATCCTATAAGCTTCTTTCATTCTTCTCCTTCTTTTTTTTCGTGGTCTGTGTTATTTCAAAAGACCTGTCTTAAAGTTCTGAAATTCTTTTTCTGCTTGGTTGAATCTGTTTTTGAAGCTTTTAATTTTATTTTTTTATTTCAGTCATTGAATTCTTCAGCTCTAGGATTTCTATTTGGTCTTTTAAAATTATCTATAGCTCTTTGCTGAATTTCTCATTCAAATCTTGAAGTGTTTTCTTGATTTCATTGAATTGTCTATCTGTATTTTCTTGTATCTCACTGATTTTTCCTTACAATTATTATTTTCAGTTCTTTTTCTGACATTTCATATATTAATATTTCCTTATGTTTGGCATCTGTTACTGGAGAATTACTGTTTTCCTTTGGAGGTATCATGTTTTCTTGCTTTTTCATGTTTGATATGTCCCTACATTGATTCCTATGCATCTGATGGAAAAGTTGCCTCTTCCAATTTTATGAAGTAGGTTTCAATGGGAAAGACTTATTCATACGGATGTCTTGGAGTGTCAGTTTGGTGGGGTGCACTGGCCTTGTTTCTAGGTGGATGTAGTAGCATAGTCTCCTTGTAACCCACATTAGTGGTGTTTGTAAGTTTCTCAGTGGCTTAGGCTTTTCCTCTCAATAGGAAGTCCCTCCTGACTCCAGGCAGATCCAATCCAGGCAGGGGAGATGGGGCTGCAGAGGCCAGGTCCTTCCACACTGCCCTCCTGGACTTCCAGTTACCACAGGTGTATCTCCACTCCCCTGCTGCACTCCAGCACTCTCCCTTTGACACTCTAGTCAAATCTTAGCTGTTTATTCATTGCCTTGGTCCTTTCTTGTGGCGGAGGGGATGAACACCAGGCATCTCTAGTCAGCCATCTTGCTGATGTCACTCTCTAATCTTTATCTCTTTATTGATAATCTCCATCACTTGAGACATTATTCTCCTGGTTTCTTTAGTTCTTTGTTCATGGTTTCCTTTAGTTCTTTGAACATATTTAAATTAGCTAATTTACAGTTTTTGTTTAGTAAATACAATGTCTGGGCTTCCTTGAGGACAGTTTCTATTAATATTTTTCCTGTGAATGGGCCATAATTTCTTGTTTATTTTCATGCGTCATAATTTCTTATTGAACAAGAAGAGAGAAGAGAGAGAGAGAGAAAGAGAAAGAAGAATAAGAAGAGAAAGAAAGAAAGAGAACAAGAAAGGAAGGAAAGAAGGAAGAAACAAAAACCTCTCTCAGTCTTTGCAGATTGTCTCTGCGTATGGGCCTCTCCTTCAATGTTTGAGCCAGCTGTTCACAACTCTGCCTTAGCCTTAACTTCCTGCTTACACTGAATGTCAGCCAGAGGTGAAAGCTTAGAGTCTTCTCTCATCTTTTCTGAGCACATATCCTTCCTTGGAACTTGCATGGATTTCTAAATATCTCATTATACATAATAGGTTGTCGAATCCCTTATTTTCCAAAGTAACTCTCTTCCCAGGTTTTCCTCCTAGGCTTTCAGCATCTTAAGTGTTTTCCTCATCTATAGTCTTTTGCAGAGTGGCAGGGACTTGTTTCTTTTTTAAATGTGTTCAAGGAATACCCTCTGCCTAGCCACTTTTCCACCACGAGAGAGGTCTAAGTTAGGTGAAACAAAGGAAAGTGCTTTGTGTCAGTCCTTCAGAGAACCCTCAGGCATGTCAGAACAGACAAACACAGTTTCTTGAGAATAAGGTCCATTCTGCTCCCTCCAGAACCAGATATTCACACTGGGAACATGGTCTGCTATCTTCAATACTGCTGACACGTTGGGGAGGGAGTTGGGTCAAATTTAAGTTAAAATACCAAAAAGCTTTGCTATTCCTACCATGTTGAGTCATCTTTTTCTTGATTTAATTTTCACTTGGTTGCTCTAAACCTTTGACTATTTTCCAGAGTTCTCACAAAGTTGATTCTGATAGTATACAGCAATATTAGCACTGACAGCAATTCAGATTATGAAAACTGGGAAGTTCACTTTAAAAAATATAGTCTTTGAAAATAAAGTCAAAAACCTAAGACCCAGAGGTTTTCGCTAAATGTAAGAGAAATTATTACTTTAGATTTTGGGACACATTTCAACTATGTGTCCTGAAAGATCTTGGAATCACAATATAAATAACCTATAAGTGTACTTTTGCAGTGATTTGGCCATTTCTTATATACTGTTTCTCCAGTTTATCATAACCATCAAGGCTTTGGGTTAGGTGTAAGGAGATGCTACAATAAGACTCAGGCTTTATGAATTAATATTATCTCCTGCTGCTTTATTTTTCATTTATATGTATTTTGTTCAAAAATGTTATGTCTTTCTTACAGTGCATACACAAACTTGACTATTACTGAATGGTCAGCTCCAGTTGTGTGGCATGGCACTTACAATGAGTCAGTCTTGGAAAATTATTATGAAAATCATAAAATTACTGTGGGGCTGACTGTGTTTGCTATGGGAAGGTAGGTAATGATATCAAATGTCTTACATTCAGGCTTTTTTTTGAGACAGAGTCTCATTCTGTTGCACCAGGTAGAGTGCAGTGGTGTCATCATAGCTCATTGCAACCTCAAACTCCTGGGCTCCAGCGATCCTCCTCCCTCAGCCTCCTGGGTAGCTGGAACTAGAGGCGTATGCCTAGCTAATTTTTCCATTTTTAGTAAAAACAGGGTCTCACTCTTGCTCAGGCTGGTCTTGAATTCCTGAGCTCAAGCAATCCTCCCCCCTTGGCCTCCCAGAGTGCTAGAATTACAGGTATGAGCCACCACACCTGGGCACATTCAGCCTTTTTATTGTAGAAAATGGGAGGTAACATACTGAAGCATCTCATAATTTTATTTAACAATTATTCTCTCTAGGTCATTTCCTGCCATCATTTTAAATATCATCATCCACTTGTTCCACTCAAAAAAAAAACCCAACTCCTTAGTCTCCTTTCTGTTATCTGATATTAAAATCCTCTCCCAACATAAACTTAATTTCCTGGGTCTCTTGACAGACATTTAAAATATTTTTTGTTCCTTCACAAGTTTGTGTCTCTGTTATAGCCATTCTTCATTGTCTTTACACTGAATCAACCCAATAATTTGCTCCCCCAAGTGCTTTCCCCAAGTCATAAACTACTTTCAGATAAACTTACTTAAGTGTGCTTATTGACCCTTCACAGGAACACTGGTTCCATATACAATGAGCCAAGGTAACTGCAATTGTCTGTAAAGGAATTTTTACCTGCTACATATTCTGACCGCCAATCATAATACAAAAAATAAAAAGAGAACATAAAATCATCCAGCAATTTAAAAATAAAAGCCAATTTCTTCTTACTTCCTAATCAAATAGAAAATCAAAATCATTAAAGTAGACTCTGAAAAAAAATCACAATTAAATATTGTCATTTAAAGATGGATGAATACCACCATTGCATTGATCTTCTATCTTCTGAAACTCTATGAAGACAATAAATATAGATAAAAAGAGAAAGTTTTAGGTTCAATAAATCTAGGAAATATTTGAAAGTAAACATTTAACTTTGAAGATTATATGCCAATTCTAAAAGTTGGACCAAATTGGAGAAGACATCAAATTGGATGTATACAGCTACAAACTTCATAGTGTGCACTGAATGTTCAAGATAGGCTGAACAATCTCCCAAAAACCTAGCTGACCATCCCTTATCTAGAGTGGTGAGATACAGGGGCATAGATAGACCATAATGGTATCCATTCAGAAATCCCATACCATGATGGCGTTGTGGCTGAGTGGAAGCAAATCTATTCATAGCATTTATGTTTTCCCAAGGTCAGATGATTTTTCAATATTATCATATTGAAGCAGTGCCACTCTCTTTTTTCCTTCACACGGCCTCTTTACTAATGTATGAACTTAGTGCTATAACAAACGTATATAGAACATCCACCCAACAAATACACATTTTTCTTAAGTGTACACGGAACATTCTTCAAGACAGACCATATTTTAGACTTTGGAAGTCTCAATAAATTTTTCAAAATTGAAATAAAACATGTTTCTTTTATGACCACAACAGAATGAAATTAAAATCAATTACAGAAGAAAATCTGAATATTCACAAATATGTGGAAATTAAACAACATACTCTTAAACATCCAATGGGACAAAGAAGAAATCACAAGGAAAATTAGAAAATAAGATGAATGAACAAAAATACAACATATCAAAATTTATGAAATGCAGCAAAAGCAGGGCTCACAGGGAAATTTATAGCAACATTAAAAAAGAATAAAGACCTTATGTCAATCACCTAATCTTCAGGAACTAGACAAAGAAGAGCAAACTAAACCTAAAGCAAGCAGAAAAAAAAGAAGCAATAAAGATTAGAGCAGAGAAAAATGAAATAAAGAATTTTTAAAAAATAGAATCATTAAAGCCAAAAATTGTTCTCAGAAAAAGATCAGCAAATTGACAAACCTTTGAAAAAAAATTGGGGGACATTTTATAAAATATCTGATCAGGACTCTTCAAAACTGTCAGAGTCATGAATAACAAGAAGAGAAACTGACACAGATAGGAGGAGACCAAGGAGACATGAGGACTAAATGCAACGTGCGTGCTGGATTGGATCATGGAAACTAAAAAGACCATTTGGGTAAAAGTGGTAAAAATCAAAATAAAATCTGTAATTTAGTTAGTAGTACTTTGCCGCTAATAATTTCCTAGTTTTGACAAACGTACAATGGTTACATAAGATGTTAATGTTAAGGGAAGCTAGATGAAGGAGCTCTCTATCATATACTTGATATATGTACAGATATGCACTCTCTGTCATATATTTGCAACTTTTCTGAAATTTAATATTGTTTCAAAGTAGAAAGTTTTTTCAAAATTAAAAAAATTAAATTTTCCCTATATTACACCATATACAAAATTAATTCAAATGGATAATAAACTTAAAATGTAAATGTTAAAACAATAACACTACTAGAAGAAAATGTAGAACTTTTCATTACCTTAAGGAGGCAAAGATTTATGAAACATAACACAAAAGTACTAACCATAAAAGAAGTATGAATAATTGGACTTCTTTGGATTTGGGTTGCTAGCTTCTAGCTCAGTACAATAGTTTAAGTGACACTTTTCATAATTTACCTAACAATTTTAGATGTTCTAAACTAGCAAGTTTTCTCCTGACCTTTAATCTGCTATATTTCTTACAACTTAGATCAATAACCAGAATTTATTCTTAAGCATTATTAAACATTATTTAAGGTGAGCCACATTATTTAAGGTGAGCCACCTTTCCTTTTTTGCATTTACCTAAGGCTGTTTACTCTGACAATCTTTTACTGGCTTGAGAGACTAGAAAAGAGAAAGTTTTGTTTTCCAGCCCAGCTATTCTAGCATCCTAATAAAGGACACAAGAAAAAATAAGAAAATGATGCAGATGGTGGATTATTGACTATGTCACCTCTGATCTTGTATGCATAAGTGACTTCGTAAAACAAGACACAGACAATGATAACACCCCCTACAATGACTCAATACCTTTCCTGCCTATAAGTCCCAGAGCAGGTGCTCATTGCTCTGATAACCCTGAAAAACTCTGGCTCTCATTTTAGGCTGGGCTCTGCTAGCTTTCTGATCTCACCAAGTTTCATTCCTTCTCATGAGGAACTCTTCTGTCCTGTGATCTGTAGAACCCTGTCAGGGAGAGGAAAGGTAGATAATTTCACTTTCTTCTATATCACTTAAATACAACTCAAGAAGCATTTATAATATTTGGTTGCTAGTAGCATTGCTGGATAAGCTAAAGTCGGTAAATTTAAATAACGTGTTCCACTAAAATACAAGAAAATGAACTTAATCACTTCTTATTTATTCACAGATATCTTGATTTCTATTTGCGAAGGTTTTTGTTATCCGCTGATAAGTTTTTTATGATTGACCAGAAAGTCACAATTTATGTCATGGTAGATAACTTCTCCAAGATGCCTTGGATACCTCTGAATCCCCTCCGTACATTCAAAGTTTTTGAAATTCAGAAAGAGAAGAGATGGCAAGATATCAGTATGATGCGCATGAAGACCATTGGTGAACACATTGTCAGTCACATCCAATATGAAGTTGACTTCTTCTTCTGTATGGACGTGGACCAAATATTTAAAACGAAATATGGATTGGAGACTCTGGGAGAGTCAGTAGCTCAGTTACATACTTACTGGTATCAGGCAACTCCTATGATGTTACCTTATGAGAGAAATCAGTTATCAGAAGCTTATATACCTATGGGTAAGGGGGATTTTTATTACCATGCTGCTGTTTTTGGTGGCACTCCCATTCAGGTTCTCAATATTGCCAGGGAATGCACCAAAGGAATCATGAATGACAAGAAAAATAACATTGAAGCAGTGTGGCATGATGAAAGCCACTTAAACAAGTATTTCTTTCTGCATAAACCCACTAAAATCTTATCACCAGAATATTGCTGGGATTTCCGTGTTAAATGGAATTCTGATATCAGAACTGTCAAACTCTCTTGGTATTTTAAAAATTACGAACTTCTTAGAGTGAAGGCTTAATTTTATAGCTCTTCCTTCACATTTCTGAATTTAAGAGCATTGCTTTGTCTTAGTCTTTAGAAAATTATCTTATTCCTTAGAAAATTAGCACTTGACAAATTTTAGCACTAAAAAATCACTAACAATATGGCAAGCCCACCACACAGCAAACTCATACTTATCCTCACATTCATTTTGAACCATATAACATGGCATTCAGTAGTTGTAGAATGAGTTTGTTGAAATCAGATGTAGACGAACATGTTGAGGAATAGTATTTGTTAGATCACATTGAATAAAATAGATTCTGTCACAAGAAAATTGAATCTGAAATATTTTAATTGATCCAAATAGATATACATTTTTCATATTGCTTAAGGAAAGGAGCTGTCTAGAGGTGTGGGGAAAGGAAAATCCCTGCTACTACACTAAAATGCCCTGTATGTAAAACTTTGAGAACATTAAAGCTGCCACCAGATGGGCAGTTAGTTAGGAATCTTTGAGTCATTACAAAATAACTATATGCTTTAAAACTACAAAGTTGTTTGTTGCAAAAACTTATGAAAATAGGCCAGGTGCAGTGGCTCACGCCTGTAATCCTAGCTCTCTGGGAGGCCGAAGCGGGAGGATGGTTTGAGCTCAGGAGTTCGAAACCAGCCTCAGCAAGAGCAAGACCCCATCTCTACTAAAATTAGAAAGAAATTAATTGGACAACTAAAAATATATAGAAAAAATTAGCAGGGCATGGTGGCGCATGCCTGTAGTCCCAGCTACTCAGGAGGCTGAGGCAGGAGGATCGCTTGAGCCTAGGATGATGCCACGGCATTCTAGCCTGGGCAACACAGTGAGACTCCATCTCAAAAAAAAAAAATTTATGAAAATAAAAATATAGGGAGAGAAAATTGAAATCCTCCCTTTACTCTATCTTTGAAAACCTATCTCTCCATATTCCTTTTATATGCATTTATATACCCACCACATGAGTATATATATATACACCCATATACTCACACATGTCCTTCTATAATATTTTATACAAATTAATGTATTATTAGTGTACAAATTGACTTATATCACACACACATATACACATGCACACAGACATTTTATGAATAGTCAAGGTCTAGCTAGGAAAACAGAAACTACTATTCTAGGTATTTCAAACAGTGAGAATTTAATACAGGAAATTGGACATGTAAGTGATAAAAGAGCTGAGGGGAGATACAAGAAAGAATCAAACAATCCATAATTTTTTTTTTTTATTATTTCAAGGTATTGTGAGGGTACAAACATTCTAGTTACACTTTGTGTCTTTGCCTCACCCAAATGCAGGTTAAAGACGTGCCCTTCCCTCCCTTTAGTGCTCCCTGTGTCCTTTAGTTGTAGAT
>CAUYSK010038764.1:0-11196 GCA_963575035.1 Avahi laniger
TGCACACACTTTTAGGTTAAGAACCTACATTCTGGCTGGGCGCGGTGGCTCACGCCTGTAATCCTAGCATTCTGGGAGGCCAAGGCAGGCGGATTGTTTGAGCTAAGGAGTTCGAAACCAGCCTGAGCAAGAGCAAGACCCTGTTTCTACTAAAAAAATAGAAAGAAATTAATCAGACAACTAAAAATATATAGAAAAAATTAGCCGGGCATGGTGGTGCATGCCTGTAGTCCCAGCTACTCGGGAGGCTGACGCAGAAGAATTGCTTGAGCCCAGGAGTTTGAGGTTGCTGTGAGCTAGGCTGACGTCACGGCACTCACTCTATCCAGGGCAACAAAGTGAGACTCTGTCTCAAAAATAATAATAATAATAATAATTATAGAACATTTAACAGTGTTTCTTCATAGTCATGGTTTTTTGTTTTGTTTTTTAAATTTTTTGTAGAGATGGGTCTTGCTATGTTGCTCAGACTGGTCTTGAATTCCTGGCCTCAAGCAATCCTCCTGCCTCAGCCAGGATTACAGGTGTGAGCCACTGTACCGAGATCATAGTTGCGTGTTTTTTGACATTAGATAAAATTCTGTTTTGAAAACTCCTTTAGGAAGAAACTTCATTCCCTGAACATTTTAAGTTAGAAATTAAACTTCTGCCCATAGAACAGTTGTTTGGTAGCTTCCTTATAACATTGATGTGTCCAGTTTAGACCTAACTTTTCATTTTGTATTTGGAATAAAAACCTACACCAACTATAAATACACACACACACACACACACACACACACAGAGTTGCCATTTATAATTGTAGTTTATTGGCGTGCTGGTCTAAGTTTGTCAGGTTATATGCTGTAGGTGAATGGTGTTACAAACCAGACAGAACATGAGAAGACATCTCTAGGGACTAAAGACTTTATATTGGCAGCCAACAATTTTCCTGTGTGTTAAATTTAGACCTGACAGTTGAATTTATGTTTGAGCAATTTTAGCTGATAAATGCATTTTTAAAGTGCCTTCTTCTTTTAGGGTTTTAATTTTTACTTTCGTTTTTTCAAAATTTGCAAATTGTGAATGGAAATGTGCAAATTAAAGTAGCACACTACTAGGCAGGAGCAGGATGTGGTGTCCTTAGATACTTTCTCATTCATCTGATACCGTTAGTTATGAGTTCTCCTGGAAAGGGGAATGATGGACTTGATGACCCCTCAAGGTCCTTTCTAGTCCAAACTTTCATAAATAGAAGCTCAGATCAAGGAACTTACTATTGAAGAATCAGGAAGAAAAATAGACTGTAAAGAGAATGAAATTGAAATGGTTCTATTGACCTAGTGGGAATGGATAAACAAAAAGTAAGGAACATAAGGGGTGACAAATAATAGCTCCTTTGAGCTAAAAGCAAAACAAAAATCAACAACAACAAATATTTTGCATTGGGGTCATTTCATGTCTTAAAAATATTTTATCATGACATTTTCTCTTCATCGTTTCCCTGGTGGACACTTTGTGTTGAGAGAATGTTGGTTTTTTTCCTGTTAAATCATAGTATTCTCGTCTGTCCTTTTGTTTAGAAACTTTTATTTATTTTTGGTTTTCTGAACAATACTGCAGTACTGATTGCCTGTATACAATGAAACCAAATTCAGTTAACTTTTGAAAGTAAATATTTGCTGTGTAGCTTTCTTGGAGATGAAATATGAGTGTTACAATTCACGAAAGGTTGTATCAAAAGATAAACTTGTTATCTAGGTTTTGAAACTTTGTAGGTAGACATTTAGGAAAGATTCCCAACCAAAGGAAAGGTGAGTAGTATATATAATAGTCTTATACATAAACCTTCAGAACAAAACTCATTACAAACTTATGACTTCACTTCATTAGCTTCTTCTCATGTTTTGGTAATTTTAGTCCTAAATGTTCTCATACATTTGAAACCAAACTGTGCAAAAAGGTTCTCTTTTCTGTTCAGTACTACATTTTTCCTTAATAAGTATCAGTTTATGAAAATCTAACGGGAGCCAAGATTTAGCTTAAACAGTCTTTCATGAGCTTGTGGCTTGGGCTTCTGTGGTAACTGTTCTGCCACAGCCCCACCTTCTCACAAAACCCAACTTGCTCTCTTTGAGTGGAATTGCTTTCTATTATCTCCTGTTCTGGTAGAGTCCTTCTTTCTGAGATAGTGGACAGGGAAGGTTTATATGCTAAACTGGTCAAATTTTATTTGGGGCTTAAACTTACCATGCAATAGAAAATAAATACACTTTTTCAGATTAAAAAATAGGGTACAGGCTGGGCACTGTGGCTGATGCCTGTAATCCTAGCACTCTGGGAGGCCAAGGCCGGAGGATTACTTGAGGTCAGGATTTTGAGAACAGCCTGAGCAAGACAATACCCTGTCTCTACAAAAAATAGAAAAATTACCTGGGCGTGGTGGTGTGTGCCTGTAGTCCTAGCTCCTCAGGAGGCTGAGGCAGGAGGATCACTTGAGCCCAGGAATTTGAGATTGCATTGAGCTATGATAATGCCACTACACTCTAGCTGGGGCGACAGAGCGAGACTCTGTCTAAAAAATAAATAAATGAAATAAAATAAAAATAGGGTACAACCATTCTTTTTAAAATAGGAACATGCCTATTATATGTAAGACAAGGATGATTTGTTGAATATAACATGATTGCTATAAATGATTTGTGTTGGCACCAAGTTTCTTGCTGGTAATATTTATTTAAGGTTTATCAAACTTGAATAACACAATATTGGTTTTATTTAACATGGTATTTCTGGTACCAGCATGACTCTTGTAGCACCATTTTCTTTAACTTATTTTTTTATGGTTTGGTCAAGCTGTAGTTTAGTAATACTTGACACATCTACGTTTGGGATTGGTCAGAGTCAATCAGTGAGATTGGAATGTCCCCAAATAGATCACTGTGTTGCAAATATGTGGACAAACTTAGAAAATAGATCTTTTTTCTTGAAAACTTCTAAGCGTCTCTATGATGTTGTTGTGGGATATTGGAGCTATTTCCTACCCAGAACCAAACTCATACTGGAGTTTCAATATTAAAGTCTGTCAGGTTTATTGTTGTTTGCAGTCTGTTTAAGTTCATAAAATGACTCACGCCTATAATCCTCGTGCTTTGGGAGGCCAAGGTGGGAGGACTGTTTCAGGCTAGGAATTTGAAATCAGCCTGGGCAACATAGCAAGACCTGCCTCTAAAAAAAATATAAGAGGCCGGGCGCGGTGGCTCACGCCTGTAATCCTAGCACTCTGGGAGGCCGAGGTGGGCGGATCGTTCTGAGCTCAGGAGTTCAAGACCAGCCTGAGCACGAGCGAGACCCCGTCTCTACCAAAAACAGAAAGAAATTAATTGGACAGCTAAAAATATATATAGAAAAAATTAGCCGGGCATGGTGGCTCATGCTTGTAGTCCCAGCTACTTGGGAGGCTGACACAGTAGGATTGCTGGAGCCCAGGAGTTTGAGGTTGCTGTGAGCTAGGCTGATGCCACGGCACTCGCCCCAGGCAAGAGAGTGAGACTCTGTCTCAAAAAAAAAAAAAAAAAAAAAACCCTAAATCCTAGCCTGCCACTTACTAGCTGTGTGACCTTGGGCAGGTCACCTATCCTCTCAAAGCCTCAGTTTCCTCACCTGCCACGCAGACATAGTAATTTATACTTATCTCAAAGGCAGCTGTGAGGCCGGAAGGAGATAACTGGCGTGAAGCACTTAGGGTAGCTCCTGGCACAGGCAGTAAGCACTCAGGACATATTCACTGAAAGTTCTGAGGCTTGTTATGTCAATGAGTTTTTCTAGTTTCAAATCATTGTTACTTCTTCATCTATGTTATCCAACTCTACATTTTTAAAATGTAGTATTCCCTTTATATTTGAAGGAGCAAGAGTGACTACCTCACTGTCCCTCTCCATCACTCTCTGGCTGTCTCTCTGTATCTCTTGGTGTGTCTCTGCCTTCCTATCTCTTATACTGTCTCTCTGTCTCTATCTCTCACCCCTTCTCGCTTACAAAGGACAGAGTCAGACATTTTCTCAGATGTTGGACACAGATGGAACCTGGCACGTTCCTTTAGGCCTTGCCCTCCAGTCCCATCCAGGAGTCTTCCGGGACACAGAGAGAGCAGAGGTTGCTCTTTAAGCCAAAGTTCACACTCCAGAGCAAGTGTTGAAGGAGGAAGTATGCACTGTACTTTGAAACGTCAAAACAATAAATGGGTGTGATGAACGTGTGACTTATAATGATTTAATGTAAAGCCATAACACGGTAATAACACCTTGCTTTTAGATTTGGACTTATAATTTATAAAATACTTTACTATCTCAGTTGATGCTTATAATAACCCCATTGACAATATACATTATTATCCTTGTTTTACAGAAAAGTTTATTCTCATTTATTCAACATGTCTATTGAGTGCCTATTATGTACCAGGGACACAACAGTTAAAAACAAGCACACAAGCAAAACAGTGCTTGTCCTCGTACAGATAGGCAATTGAATAATAAGCAAATAAATAGTGAGAAGTACTATGAAAAAAAGTGAAGCCAGGTAAAAGATAGCACAGACTGGAGTTTCTGTTTTCGGTAGGGTATCAGGGAAGGTGATATTTGAGAGATGTGAATGAGGTTTAGTGACTCACTGGTGAGTTCCAGCGTGGACCCAGAACTGAGTCTTCTGATACCCAGGTGTGTGCTCTTTCCATTACCTCACACCTGGGTCGCTAACAAAGTTAGTAATGTGATAAACATTAGTCTTTGATTGGATCCAACAGATAATCCATTTTAGTTACTATTATAAATAATTTGATTAAATGTGAAATGCTTACACTTCGATTACTCCTTTTAAAAATATACTGATAGGCTGCATAACAGTAATAAGCTATTCAAATACACACACACACACTGATAGGTTAAAATCCACATGTTACCGTAATTTCTACTTAATATTTTCCTTTCCCTATTGCATTGTACTCAGATGTTGCCTTCCTTCTATATGTGAGAGCTTAACTTAAAAAAAAAAAAAAACATTTTACCCTTTTAGAACTTGGCTACCCAGAAACCTTATCTTTCTGGAACTTTTCCCAAAACCAAGTAGGTAACAAATACTTACTTACCTACTTATCTATGTACAATCATACTGTCTCAGTTATCTGTGAGTCTTATTGCTACATAATAAACCACCCCCAAAACACTGGCTTGAAACAGCAAGCATTAGACCAGGCTCAGTGGCTTACAACTGTAATCCTAACACTTCAGAGGCTGCGGTGGAAGGATAACTTGAGGCAAAGAATTCAAGACTAGCCTGAGCAACATAGCAAGACCCCTGTCTAAACAAAAAATAGAAAAATTAGCTGGCGTGTCAGTGCATGCCTGTAGTCCCAACTACTCACAGGACTGAATCAAAGGATTGCCTAAGCCCAGGAGTTGGAGGTTGCAATTAGCTACGATGATGCCACTGCACTCTAGCCCAGGCAATAGAGGGAGACCGTGTCTCAAAAATAAACAAACAAACAAAAAACCCACAACAACCATTAATTTGCTCATAATTCTTTAGTCTAATTTGGGCTCGGCTGTGTGGGTCTTCTGCTGGTCTTGCTTGGGGGTCTCTCACGCATCTGCAGATGTTTGAAGGTGTGACTGGTGCTGGAGGATCCAAGAGGGCTCCTCTCACGTGTCTGATACCTCAGCTGGAGTGGCTGGAACAGCTGAGGGCTGGCTGGCATCTTCTCTAAGCATGATGTCTCCAGCAAAGTGTCCTGACCTCTTTACATGGTGGCTCAGGACGACAAGAAAGAAACACGAGAATTTGCCAGGCCTCTTAAGGTACTCATAGCCTCACTTCTACTACATTCTGTCAGTCAAAGCACAGTACAAGGCCAGCCCAGGTTCAGCCAGAAGGAAAACAGATTTCACATCTAGATGGCAGGAGCAGCAGCATGTACAAGTATGAGGATGGGTTGGTGGCCGTATTTGAAAGCAGACTACCACACTTAGCTGTACACATACTTATACTATACACTACAGTATTCTATACACACACTTATCTATACACATACATAAAAGCATACACATTGCATGCCCAGAAAGGGACAGTTTACTGTTAAAAATCCCAGTCATGCAATATATCCTGTCTCTTGATTTTGGATGCTTAACTTATTCCAGAATACATCCTTTTCTTATATCCTAATTGCTCAGGCCCAAACCTGCTGTGAGGTCTTCCCTCTCAGCTAATGCGTGTGCAGCAAAGTGCAGGAGAAAGATGACAAACTTTATAGTCAGACCCCCTGGGTTTGACTTGCAGCTGCATCTTGGGCAAATTACTTAACATCTGTGAGCATCCATTTTCTCACCTAAAAATTGGGATAATAATGGCACCTATCCAACAGGTGTATTACGAGGAAAAATGAGATGACTTACGTAAAGCGTGTAGCACATAGTCTAGTCTTAATAGATGTTAGGTTCCTTTCCCTTTCTCCTTGCCCTCTCCTTATCCAATAACGTGAAACATCCCTTCTGTCCCTGTGCTATGACGTAGAAAGAGAAATAGGTGTAGAGAGGCAGGTTCTTGGTGGTTTTGTTATATTAATAGATAAACTGTTTGACCTCGGGCAAATGACTTAACCTCACTATGCCTCATTTTCCTCATCTGGAGATTATTATGATGCCTAGTTCACAAGACTGTTGGAAATAATTAAATGAGCCCAGAACCTGGCACAGAGGAAACACCTAACAAATGGTTGTTATGGTAATATTATAATTATTATTGCATGTCAATTAAATTATTATTTAGCCCAGTGCCTTGAATTGGAGCAGAATGTCTTTGAAAATCCCTATTCCCTTTCCCCATAGCATTCTAAGGAATCCCTGTTCTATTTCTTTAGGACACGGGTCCCAGTCTACAAGAATGGACCACAGAAGCTGGGCTCCCCACTGTGGGGTTCCAGGAGTCACACTCTTGGCTCCTTCAGATTCACAGGTTGCCCAGATGTATAATCTGCTGTTCCTTTTCTGTGTTAGAAACTCAACTGAAAGGATAACATGGGAACAGGTTACATCAAATAACAAGGGAGAAAAGTGTGTATCTAATGTTTCAAGGACAGTAATTCTCCTCTAAGGTAGCCCTTGTCCAACACCCTCCCACCCCAAGACTTGGGTTTGAGTGTCTTATGGCATCTGAGCACTTCTCTGACCCTCTCTTCTTCCTGGTTCTGTGTCTTACACCTGCCATCAGTGTGCCATGAAGTATGAGGTTACTACTTTTATAAATAAAACAGCATCTGGTCTCTGCTCATAACCTGTCCAGGTAGAAAGCCACACTCTGCAGTTTGGGCCTAGAAAGAACCTCTCTCTGTCAAGGAGGGCCCTCTTTTTTGCCAAACCAGAGCAAACAAGGATCCAAGCATTGATCACCTTATTTGCAGATAATGTCCTTCTAAATTGCTCCACTCCAGACCCGTGTTTTTTCTCAGTGGTCACAACACCCGAGTTAAAGCCAGCTTGACTTTTCAGGCTACTACCTCCGGCCAATCCGGACACCAGCCTCTTCCACCTCGTATACGTGGATGCCATTGCCATAGCCATCGTTGGATTTTCAGTGACCATCTCAATGGCCAAGACCTTGGCAAATAAACATGGCTATCAGGTTGACGGCAATCAGGTAAAAATCATCAATTTCCTATAGATGTTCCATGGCAGTACAGTCATAGTGCTCTGCTATGGAAAGCACGTGAACTAGATTTATCGATCTTGGTAGAAAAACTTGGGCAATGGATGTATTTGAAGCATGTATTTATTCAACTCTACAGTTTTTTCATTACTTATGAGCATTAGATAATCAGAACCCTGATGTACAGAGTCTTACCTCACCTCATGGGCAGGGGTCCACCTGGAAAGGCGAAATCTCCAATCTGAAGCTAATAGTTTGTCAAACTCCTTTAGATGTTATCCCTATTTTTAAAGCTCACAGCCTGGAAGTAAAATATTTTTTCAGAGCCTTTTTTTGTTCCACAGGAAGGCTTATCTTTATTCATTAAACTTTGGGTATATGATTCATCACTCAAACTCCACAGTATTCTCTTTGCTGCCTTGTTTTTGTAACATAGCCACTAATAAGATATTTAATCCAAACGTCATGAGCTATAATCTTGGCATGACAATGTCTATTTTAACACCCTGTATGTTTCTAAGGAGAAACTAGATGCTCCACATTCATATGAGATACAGTGATCAAACTAGAAATACCCGAAATAGCCCTAAGAACAGGAGTCACTTGCCCCAAGAAGACACTGGCATATACTTGTTGAGTAATAGTCCAGACATTTAAAAGATGCCAGTAGTCCTATATATCAAGAACTTTCTCTTAAACAAAACAAAACAAAAAAATCTGTCCCCTTTTCCTGCAGTTTTCTTAAAAAAAAAAAAAAAAAGCATTATTTGTATAGAGAGTATGTTTGGGAAGGAGGGGGCTGGACAGGGAGCACAGCATTTATCTCTAACACAGTAAAAATTTTAAGTGTTTTTCCACCACCATAAAATATGCCATAATTCCTGTTTTGAACTGATGCTAAACAAATTCTGATAACTGAAAAGAGATTGAAGAGACAGCCTGTACAGCTGAAAATGTGTGTGAAATTGGGTATCATGCCTTTCTTCCTGAAGAGCAACCTGTCTCTTTTGTGTTTTGTTTCCATGTGGAAAAGGAACTCATTGCCCTGGGCCTGTGCAATTCCATTGGCTCGCTCTTCCAGACGTTTTCAATCTCATGCTCCTTGTCTCGAAGCCTTGTTCAGGAGGGAACAGGAGGGAAGACACAGGTGTGTATATAACAGGCCTCTAAGAACTGGTGATTTGGGTGGTAATTGAATTTTAATCTCTTGATTCTATTCTGAACCCAAACAAAGCTACTCTGCCTGCAGATCCATGCTCCAGTGAGCTGTGTAGTGAATCAGAGAAAGGCATGATTGGTTGAAGCGAATCACAAGGAACTGAATCTATAAGAAAGAGGTATAGTCTCCAGTTAAATTGGAAAGTTATGCAACACTCAGCTACCAGTAAACCTCAAAGTTCGGACATGGGATGTTGTCATGGAAGCCTGAGACTGAGTGTGGGCAGGTTGCTAGCACCATCCAATAGAACTTTCTGCAATGATGGAAATATTTAATATATGCTCTGTACAATATGGCAGCCACTAGCAACATGACTCTCGAGTACTTGAAATGTGGCTAGTGCAACCAAGACCTGAATTTTAAATTGTATTAAATTTTAATTTTGTAAAACCTAAATGGCCACATGTGGATAGTAGCTACTATATTGGACAACAAACCCTTATCTGAACTCTTTTGACCCTTATGGGTCTCAGGTGGACACCAGACGTCTTTCCCCACCTGACAAGTGCATTTCAGTCAGGATGTTTAAGCATTTCAGCTTCTGTTTAAAAGCCATAAGAAGAACCAAAACTGCAAAGAGGGAATGGGATGGAGTTATAAATTTATGTAATGGTTTATGTAAAGCGTTGTGTAATAGTTTATTGCATTGAATCCATATTTTCTTGATCTTCCCACAGTGATTATCCAAAGAATAAGACCAACCTGTGCCCCACCCCTTGCTCAAGTCACCTAAAAGCCCCTTCCATGTGTCTTCTCTCATTCAGCTTGCAGGTTGTTTGGCCTCGTTAATGATTCTGCTGGTCATATTAGCCACTGGATTCCTCTTTGAATCATTACCCCAGGTGTGTAGTGTGGACTTGGTGTGAGACTCTTCCACGTGTAGAGATGTTGTTTTGTTTCTTTATATTTTTGTGACTATACTAGGGATTTTTACTGTAACCCTAGCAGGGTGGTATGAAAAAGGGCCAAAGCTAGGACCAAGATTCTGCTCCATAATCTACTGATAGAGGTCCACAACACCTTGGGAAAGCCATTTCAACTCTTGGTCTCAGTTTCCTTATCTGCAAAGTAGTTTGGACTGGCTCACCTCCAAGGTCCCTGTTCTCTTTGACCATCTATTTTTTTAATTTATATTTATATTCATATTTATATTTTTTAATATTACATTTTTGAGACAGAACCTCACTCTGTCACCCTGGGTAGAGTGCACTGGCATCATTGTAGGTCACTGCAACCTCAAACGCTTGGGCTCCAGTGATCATCCTGTCTCATCCTCCAGAGTAGCTGGGACTATAGGTGCGTGTCACCACATTCAGCCTATTTTTTCTATTTTTGGAACAGACAGCGGTCTCGTCGTTGCTCTGGCTGGTCTCGAACTCCTGACCTCAAGCAATCCTCCCACCTCAGCCTCCCAGAGTGCTAGGATTACAGGTCTAAGCCACTGTGCCCAGCCTAAAGTCTACATTTTCATCCTCCATGGCTACTAGGTGTGACCATGTCATCCTGTTCCAACAATTGGGGCAAAATCAGAATTAATGTGTTAAGCTTCTAGGAAGACAAGTAAGTCATGATCTTTGTCCCTTATCGTCCTCATTCTTCCTCACTGATACTTAGAATGGGAATGTGATGGCTGGATCTGGAGTAGCCATCTGAACTACAACATAGAATAAAATGTTAAAGAAGACAAATGAATATACAAATTTTTCATGTCCTTAATGATCATGGAGCTACTGAACTGGCTCTTACGGTCTCTTCCTATCTGAGAAAGAAGTAAACTTTCATTGTACCTAACATCGGTTATTTTGGATTTTCTGTCACTTACAGGCAAACCCCAATCTCAATGAATACAAGAAAGAATAACTTACAACCTGCTATGGCCCATGCACTATATTTGGCACTGGCCAGTCTGGGGTGAAAAAGATATGATTCCCTGTTCGAACGAAGCTTACATTCTAGTAGGGAAAGATACATAATAAGCAAGTACTTAAAAAAATATCATGAGTGTTAATCATATAACCTATAGAGAGTAAGTCTGGATTTTAGAATTTCTTCTCAATTAAAAGGGAAGGGAAGGTCACTATTAAGCAGTCATATTTGAGCTGATTCCTGAGATAATAGCCAGACCTATACATTTTATGGTCTGGATAAACTAATTCCAGAGAGGGGAAGAGGAAGCGTAATGGGAGAGATGAATTTACATAATCAAGTGCATATATAAGAATTACATCTATTAGATATTGGGCAGGGGGGAGGGGGGAGGAGGGAGGAGGGGACGGGTATATGGGTACACAAAGAGTGCAATG
>CAUYSK010038771.1:0-14532 GCA_963575035.1 Avahi laniger
ACCAAGGATAAGAAAATTTAAGCCTCACAAAAGCTGGTTAATGAGATGATGCAAGTAAAGCATTCTATAAACTATAAAGCAATATGCTGCTGCTATTATTAATATTACTGAAGCAAGGACATTTCAAGAATGCATTTTTAAAAAAAATTTCAACCAAAATAGTTAACAATGAGTAACATGGAAAACAGAATTAAGTTAAACACCGCACTTGCTAGTGATTCTGATCATCCAAGTTCTGTATGGGGCAGTATGAGAATTCTGGACTGAAAGCCTTCCTAACTCTGTCACCAAAGCTTCCAAGAGATATGACAAAAGCAGCCCTGCAGACCTTAGTTGCATCCCTACAAAACAGGGATGATAGTAACTGCCCTTTTACTCTCCTTGGTTGTAGGAGGCCCAAATGAGAAACAGGAACTCAGAATAGCTTGGAAAGTATGATACAGGGTATTCTTTTCTTTCGCAGTTCTTGAGGAATTCTTACCTTAAGATACCCTCCAGCAGAGACAAGCATTTTGCTGTCTGGTGAAAAACAAAGGTCAGTCACCCAGCCTCCATGCGTAGTAGCTCCTTCTTCTGTAATCGGAGCACACAAATGGAGAAGCTCACCATTGGAGACATTCCATATCTACATAAACATGATACATAATTCATTAATGAGTTACCCACAAGCTTCTCTAGTTTTAAAAATATGTATATCATCTGGGACATATTTGAAAACCTTTCTAAAAAACAAAAGGACTAGAGAAATTGATTAGAATATTGACTCTTTCCATTTAACTAAAAGAATCATAGGAGGAACAAGGAACAAATAAAAAAGGCCTAATACATAAACTTCCTCAAAAAAAAAACTAAAGAATTCTAGTCCAACAGCAACACCAAGAATGTTGATAGATATCAAACACCTAAAATATATGCATTTTAAATAAGTCCCTATAAGGTTCTAAATATATACATACTAAGATTATTTTACTAGACTCTTATAAACAACCCAATCATAGATGCTAATATTTCCATTTATTTCCAGTGACACTTAATATATAAGCAGTACTCTGATTTTTCAAAGAAATGCACATCAGAATTAGAAGAAATAAAGGTATAAATAGCAAAAGAAAATGACCAAAATCATTTGCAAATGTCTTTCTGAAAAATCCAAGAGAACCAAATGGAAAAACTCATTAGAAAGAGTTCAGTAAGATAGAAAGCTAGATACATATACAAAAATAAACAGCTTTCCTCTATTCTGAATAATCACATAGAAAAAAATTTTTTTAATGTACCAACAAAAATTCTTTAAAAATAACACTCAAAAGTTTAAGAGAGACAATTTTTCCCTGCAGGGGTTTCTGAAAAATGAAACACTGCCTCATAACCAGTAAAGGAGCACTTTCATCCAAAGATGAGAACTCATAGCAAAATGAATGTCCCCAAAGCAGGCCTGCTGCTTCAGCTGACGGCATCATGTGACTGGTACAGAGAAGTGGTTATTTAGTCCTCAAGCAGGAGAATCTTAATTTTCCTGGAAAGCCTATCTGATAATACCTCTATTCCTTCAAATTCCATACTCTCCTGTTCTTCTGTGTTATATACTTATTCCTTGAGTTTTAAATCCTCCTTTGTAAAGAAAGAAAAGAGAAAACACTTTCCTCATATATAGTTGGCTACCAAAGCTGCCATCCCAATACCCAAACTTTCCCAATCAACTGCTCAATTCTTCTAACACAACCAGGCAGACTAACTGCTTTTCCATAATTTCTGATCTTTCAGCATGCAATACTTTTCATATTGTACTATACTTCCACAGACACAAAGAGAACAGCATTCCATTCCTCCTAGAAAGATTGTTTTCTGAATAAAATTGACATGGTTTAAATGTCTGTCTTAAGCACTGCAAGGCAATAAAATCGGCCTATCGAGCAGACTCTGGTTCTGTACGGAGCCCCTCACTGCCCGCCTCATGACGGAATGTGAACCTCTGCACTGTTTAATGAAGTAGTACATCCAAAGAGGACTGCAGCAAACCACCCCAGAAATGATTATCTAATGGGTATCGTGCTAAAGAGATCTTCTTTCAGCACTGAAAACAGCTGAATTTTCAATTCATTTATAACCCAATGATTTACAAAATTATTTTCCTCAAATTCTGCCACTAAAAACTACCTTTGCTTCAAGTCCAAGAATTAAGATGAATCATTCTCATGCTAACAGCAGAGAACCAACTGCAAATAACTAGGGCATTTGTCTCCTCACATATATAGGAAATGCTTCACTCCAACTCTAAAATGAATTCTTTTCTGCAGTGGAGTGCAGCTATGGAATACAACAGGCACAAGAAACAAAACAAAGAATGCCTCATTCAACCAGACCCCAGGGCCTGTGCTTCCTTGTCCCATGAACAAAGGTTCCCACTGTGATGAAGAGCGCTAGCCCATGCTACAGGAAGAGCAGTGCTCTCATATCAGCAAACACCCTACCCTGACTTCTCCATTGTCATCTCCAGTCGCCAGCAGGGTACTGTCCACAGAGAAGGCAGAGCAGCGCACACAGCCATTGTGGCCCCTCAACTCATGAAGAGGGGAAAGGAGTTCAAAACTCCAAATCTGGAAGGCAATTAAGACTGTTTAGAAATGGTAAATGCACTTGAAATAAGCATCTGCAAACCCTCCCTTGAGTACTGTTTAGCCATAAATTCAATTACATGGAAGTTTCAATATTTGACAGTTTATAAACTTTCATGAGATGCCCAAGTTCCAACCTGAAACCTTGTTCATTTTTCTGAGTTTCCCTTTAGAAGGACCAAAGTCACAGCTTCTTTATCTTTAGACTTAGAAAGAAGAACACTGAATCTGTTAAGAGCAGTACGTGGAATGAAGCAGACCTGAGTGTGAGTTCTGGCTCCACTGTTCACTAGATCCTTGTCACCTAGAATAACTCATATAACCTTTTCTAGCTTCAGTTTTTGCATCGGTAAAATGGGGACAACAGTACCTATGGTGTGAAGATTAAATGAGATTATAGAGAATGAAATTCCTAGCACATGGCAAGTGATCTTCAAAGGTTAGTCAATATACTAATCTACTATCTTAGCAGCCAAATACTCTTCCTTCTCTTCCTTCCAATATTCTCTCTTGTGGTTTTGTCATCACCATTTAACAAGCACATACTGAAAACTACCATGCCCCAGGCACTGTGAGCTAAGGAACTGGTGGTATGAAGATGAACTAGACACAGTCCCTATCCTTGGAAAGTTTACAGTTTAATCAGGAAGACAGGCTCATGAACAGTGAGTGACAGTTGTACAAAGTAAATGCTCTACCGAACATGAATAAAATGTAATGGGGACACTGAAGGTGTAGCAGCTAACCCTGCCTGAGGGTCAGGAAAGGCTTCACAGAAGAACTGACAGCAAATCTAGGTCTAGAGGATGAGCCATAGTGCCTCGACGTAAAAAAGGAATAGAGGTTTGTGTCAAACCGAAGTTAACAGCACACACAAGAAGATGAAGGTAGGACGTAGGCTGGCACAGAGGAAACAATATAGCAGAAAAAGATGGTGATGAGCTAAGGAGTGGGCCTATAAACCACTGGGTGACAGATGTTTTACGGGCGATGCAGGCAGCAGTATGGAACATAAAGTGGAGCTGGTGAAGACCAGAGGTGGGATGTGGGGACAGTCCCTAAGTGAAGGGGGAGGAGAGGGCAGTCTTAAGGGTAGGGACAATGAGGAGAAGACAAATCTAAGAGATACTGAGGATTAACAAACACAGCATGAGAATTCAGGATAGAATTGTCAGTGGACAATTTCAAGGTTGTAGTTTGGAAAGACAGAGAGATAATGATACCATTAACAAAGATGGAAAATAAAAGAGTGCAATACTCAAGGACCTCAACTAAGCAGCATCATTTATTGGAATAGGATTTCCAGAAGCATATAAAAACTTTACTGTGGGTATGTAATCAAATGCAAATTCATTTCAATAATTTTTATTGTCTATGATATGCAGTAGAGATTCCGTCTGATTAGTTATAGACAAAAAGTAATCCATAAGGGAGAAATCAGAAGTCATCAGTGTCATTCACTTAATCTCTTTGACACCAACTAAATGCCAATGGGCATCCTCCAAAAGCTCATAAAATATGAGACAGAGACAGATACGTAGACAGCAACTCTTGCTGTTTTTGTTTTATATATTATTTGGGCTCATAATACATAACCAATATCAAAGTTTTATGTATGGATATTTCAATGAATTGACATACCTTTGCAGTCTTGTCAGCAGAGGTAGATGAAAACTTGGTAGCATCCAGAGAAATATCACAAGAAAGTACCGTACCGTGATGACAGATGAAGTCTTTTTCCATTCTTCCAGTAATAATATTCCATACCTTTAAAAAAAAAACCCAAAACCTAGAAGTTGACGCTTTTAAGAACATTTTGTATTAAAAAGCATGATCAGCTAAAAGACAGATCTATAAAACAAGAGCTTCAGCACACTGGCTATTGTAACCCTTTAAGTGTCTGTTAGTATAAACACAAACACACAGAAGATGTAGGTGACTGCAGTGAACAGAATATAGGCATAAAAAAATAAAAATTTAAATACTTACTTAACATCCATGTGCTTTTCGGCTATCAAAATATAATCATTGCAATATCTGAATACTTTTTAAGAAAACAAACCTGTGCTTCAAATTACCTTCACTGTTCCATCAAATGACCAAGAAAGCAGTCTTGAATTTTTCAAGAGCCTAAAGTTTTTCACTGTTTCCTGATGGGCTTGCAGAAAGACATACTCCTCTGATTGCCAATTCCACACCTGAAAGTCAAGAAAATAACTCTGTTATTAATAACCTTTCCCCACACTCTCCCATTGGAGGGGTGAAGGGAGTGTACACTCTCTTGTCTGAAGTTTTTTATCCTCATGGCATTTCAGTAAAACAAAGAAGAGTAACAAGGAAAAATACGGTGTCCTGTGTTTTACAGACAGAGAAAAGCTGAGGTTAATTAACTTGACTAGGGGCAAAATAAAATACTTTTCCTCCTAAATAAAATTTGTTTTCTTCAGTTGCTTAGAGAATAGATAATTATACCAGAAGATAGAGAAAAGCCAAAATATGCCAGTGAGCTCACCATCTGATTAAATTTTCCAGAGAAAATTATCCCAATTACATATTCACAGATTTCTGAACCTGCAAGCTGGGCAAGTCTATAGATTCTGGCTCCACTGAAGCTGGTTCTATTGCCCAGGAAGGTCAGCTGATCAAAGCGGCTTCAAACCAGGTCATAGAATTTACAAGCTTCAGAGATCTTAGCTATCCCCTAATGCAACCCTCAAACTGACAGAAGCAGGGATAGGGCATTATTTTTCAGAGGGAGTTTCAGGAAGAGCTACTCAGACACAAGGGAAGGACAGGGAATTGAATTAACATGAGGAACTGGCACCAAATAAGCATACAAACATCTCTGAGGCACGGAGGTAAAAAGAACAAAAACTTATTTCTATGCCATGTCCACGTAAAGAACATCTCTTAATTACTAAATCAAGAGCAACTGTATTTACAGTCTTGTTAATTCTTGACTTCAAATTATTTAACAAATGTTTATTTAGCACCTATATGTGAGGCAAATAGAATCAAACAAGGATTTAGTATAAAGAAACTTAAGAGTTTAGCAAAGAAAATGAGACATAAAACCAAAAAAAAAAAGAAAAAGAAAATCAAAAAGCATTCTACAATAGAAGATATAATGACACATTAAAGTTCTGTGGAACTCAAAAAAGCAATTCCTTACAGAAGATTTGGTAGAGACAGTGCATTCAAAGTAGGCTTGTGGAATAAGTTGGAAGTATGATTCACAAACTGAGAAGGGCTCTTCAAAGGGAATGAATACTGGAGTTAAAGTACAGAAGCAGGAAAATATGAAAAGATTATAGGGACCTGCTTATGGTTCAATCTGGCTGGAGCATAAGTTATGCAGAAGGAACCGTAAAGAAAAAGGGTCAGGAGGTATTTAAGAAACAGCCCAGTGGGCCTGAAGAAGCTAACCTTCTTAGGTGTGGACAATCAGGCAGGCTTAAAAAGAACAAAAGGATTTTAAAAAATCAGCCATGACCACAGGTATGCACATTGGTAACATTCTGGGTCTAGCTTTTAACTGATGAATGTTAAACAGCAGAAATGTCTTTAAGCCTTTTCCTAACAGGCTTAGACAATATTGTAAAAGAAATGACATCTCTTACTCCCCTTTCTTTACTGCTTTATCCACTGTATTTGGCAGCCATCCTCTCCACCGAGCCCTGGCTCTCAGGTTTTTCCATAGCTCCTGTCTCAGAATACTCATTCACAGAAGCAGAATAGCAGGAGCAAGGAATCCTGTATGTGAGCACGGGGACTTCAGAAGAGCAACTGGAAGTGACTGTAATTCTGAAGACAATGACTTAGGAATTGCAGGATTCCTAACGCTAATCCTAGCTGTGCCCAAGTCAACACTCATTCCTAACTTAGGTTCTTACTGCTGCCCTCCATGTCAAGAAGTCAGAGAGCCTTCCTGAGCAGGTGTAACAAAGAATTTGACAGTCACTGAAGGAAGATTAAGAATAGCCTTCACAGTTTTTGTTACAGAAGCTTTCTGACAAAGCAGTGATGACAGTGATGCTTTTTTTGTCGAACTCAAACATACTATATTAATTGAATCACCTTGATATAACAGCTAAACTTCCACCAGCATTAGTCAAATGTAATAAAGTTGAGTCTGGGGATGTTTCTACCATTAGCTATAATTTTTGCAATATATATACACTGTAGAATTTTTTCAGCTATATATATAAAATTTAAATTTTAGAAATACTAAAGAAACATATTATACCAGCAAGAACCAATATATTCTTATATATTGGCTCAGATGAACATGACTAATACTTGGGCTTTATTTACCTCAAGGTAAAGGACCCAAAACTACCAAGATAGATCTTAATTTTCACACTCTAAAGTGCTATATTTAGGTGAGTTGATTCTCCAAATTTTGGCAATACCTTCAGCTCAAAGATCTACTGAACCCCTACTACATCCCAGGCAGTAGGGATACAAAGACGATTAAAACAAACCTCCATTTAGTCATATACAAAAAAATTGAAAAAAACTAAAACAAAACCCAACCTGTCATTTCCTGGAAATACCTACCAAAAGTTTTGTTACATGAATGTATACTCATTAAAACATTGTAAATGTAAAAAGTATTCTGAGCAGAACAGAAAAAGAGGATGAAACACAAATGGTATTTCTAAAAATAATCTAACTCCTATTCTAAAAATATTTCTGGAAATTATTTCTCCCTCTGGCTGACAATATCTGAAGTCTTCAAGCAGGTCATAAAAGCTTACAAATTTAATTTTTGATAGAAAGACTATATAGTATACAATGTCTCCACAGAATTTCATCAGATGTAGTTTAGTTGTATCCATTTCAAAGACATCCGGAAATAAAGAAAGGTGACTATTACATCAAGTTTCAGAGCTATTAAGAATACACCAATGCCACGGGAGCCTATAATAAATAAGTTTCTGTACTGAAGCCCATTTCATACCAATCATACACCATAGGACTCACAAAGACTTAACATAAAAAGATCTTTTTTCCAAATAATTTTTAATAATGTGGTTAATTAAATATTGCCACCATAAGAAACATATACACTAAATAAAAGAATATAGTAATTTCCACTGAACATATGCATTTATCTCCTTCACTTCTAAAATTCTACTAAAATGGCAACTCGGGGAAAGCAGCAGACACTGAGTGCGAGGGGGCTGGGTACAATCTGGAAGGGCTAGAGCAGTCCGGGCCCTGTGAACTCTCAAAATTAACCAGGACAATCCTAAAATCAGGAGAGACCATAGGGAATAGAACAAATTGAGCAGAACATGGACAAAGGCAACAAAGTAAAGACAAGGTCCAAAACAGTGAGGGAAGGGAATGGAGCAAAGAATAAGGCCGTATTTTGAATGCCTCATGAAAACAACAGAAGAAGGAGCTGCAGAGCTGTGAAGCTAGAAATGCTTGGCTTTCTCATCCCTCCAAACAGTTCAGAATTTTGATTTCATGTGAAAAAGAAAAGATTCATTGCTGAATTCCAAACAAAATTACTATGAGAAAAAAGGAAACAAAGTAGAGACAATGCCCCTACAGACAACGAAAGCAAACCAGAAAGAATACCTGGATTAAAGGGCACCAGCACAATTGAGGGCAGAGTTACAGTTCTGAGAACTGGGAGTCAAGGGAAGGTACACATACTAAATGCTAAGATCCAGCAACTACCTCCAGTTCTCTTCCCCCACTGAGTTCTGAGAACCTGTCAGCCAGGTTTATCCTCCACACAGGAGACTAGAAGATTCTTCTTTAGGAATCTGAGAAGAACAAGATAAAAGATCTAAAGATACTGGCAACAAAGGTTCCCTATCCAGATCATCTTTCAGAGATCATCTCTTTCAGAGAAAATAATAGGCCAAAACAACCAAACAGAAAAAAGCAACTTGGAGGGAACAGTAACTACACAGGGAAATAAAAATTTGTGGGGAAAAAAAATATATAAATGTGTGTGTGTATAAATAAATTATGTGTGTGTGTGTATAAGATATTCCATCTATGAAACAAGAACACTGCTCTTCAAAAGGAATAAATAATACAAATGGTCTATCATTAAAAACATAATGGTAGAAATATGACACTTGATACAAGAGCTGGAAGGTAAAAATGAGGAAAACTCCCAGAAAATAGAGCACAAGATAGAAAGATGAAATGTGAAAAAAGAAAATTATACTCTGTCCACATAGACTGATGGATGATTGATTGATTGATAAGAAAACTAGATGACAGTCCAGGAGATCTAAATCTGAATAATGGGTGCTACAGAAAGAGAAAGCAAACTGGACCAAAAACATCAAAGAAATAATTCAAGTAAACATCCTTGAATTGAAAAATCTAAGTTTCCAAATTAAGAAGGGCTACTAAATATTCAAAAAAATGAAGGAAAACACACACCAAGGCACATCATGAAATTTCAAAATTCTGGGGACAAAGTGAAGATCCTAAAATCTTCCAGAGAGAAAGATTAGAAAAGCAGAATGATTTCAAACTTTTGAACATGAACTTTGGACCTTGGAAGACAATGGAGCAATATCTTCAAAGTTTTAGGGTAAAATAACATCCAACTACACCCAAAGGTCAAATTTTCCCAAACCATATTAAGGCAGGAAACATGTTCACAGTACCCTTAGTATGCACAGTCATAATAATAACACTAAGGATGTAAACAGAATTTTGCTGTAACTATATTGGGATGATGGGGATTGATAAATGGGTATGTATGCATGCACATATGTTGAAGGTAGGACAGGTGGGAGGAGGAAAATAGCTAAATCCTCATCTTACTGTAGAGAAGTCAGTAGATAATTTCTCAAATGGGAAAATCAAGAATAGCACTATAAGCACGCCATATGGAGGCATGAAGGTAAATTTCAAAAGAAAACATCTAAAAGCTAAAAGTGTTTCAGGAGAATGAGAATGGAGGAAGGGGTCTATTTTTCATAATAATCCTTGTAATACTATTTGAATTTTAAAAGTATGTGCATTGGAACTTTAATAATAATCAAGCAAATTTAAAAAGAATATATAGCTTAAGGCCTCCGTGTCTATAATCCTTCATTACGGTAAACTATTATTTTCTCACAGGATTTCATTCCCGTAATAAACATTTTTTTCTTAAAATGAAAGAATGATTTCAATCATTTCAATCAGATTTCACTACTGTAAAGAAAAATAAAAAGAAATTGCATAAATGTGGCAAAAAGTATACTTATTGATACAAATCCAAATACCAAGGCAGGCCGGAAAATTCAAAGGAACGCTTAATTATCAAAATAAACAACCTTCCAATAGAGGGTTCTAGTCAAATTGCCTGCCTCATCCATAGAAAAATATGAAACCTCAATGGGTTTCATCTAAGCCCATGTGCATAATATGACTGTATGCCCAAAGTAATGGGTTTAAAATGCACATCATATTTTAGGCATAATCAAAGTGTTCCTTTGAGCCAGCATTACATATATCAGGAATTCATCCTCCCTCTTACCTGAATTGCAGAATCATCAGAACTTGAAATAAGAGTTTTCCCATCAGCTGTGAACTGGATATGCCGTACAGCTTTCTTGTGCCGAATTCTGGACTGGAAGATTCTGTTGTTTAGAAGTTCTAAAATCTTCAAAGTAGAAAACCACAAAAAATTAACACAAAGAAATTAAGCAACACCTAGGCATTATACCCCAAAGATATTAACTAAAATTAGACTACAGAAGGGTATAGAATCTCCCTCTTGTGCTTTTAGTTTAACTAAAAACATACAAAGGAATGGCACACACATATATGTGTGCGCACACATAAAAACATACACCCTAAAATAAAACACTCACTGCAAGGACTAGATGGTAGTAGGAATCAGTGATCCTGCTGAGTACTCAACTACCCAATTCATCAAACAAGTGGCAGCCTCCAAAAAGAAAATGACATTTAAGATGAATGGGAGAGAAGAAAGAAAAAAATCCTGGATGAGACCAGGTAAGCTCTTCATAAAACGCAAAGACAAGGAAAGATAAAGGCTGACGAGGGAGACAGGTAAAGGAAAAAAGGATATGAGAAGGCTGGGGGGGCAGTACAATGAGAATACTTAAGAGGACTAAAGATGAATATTCCAAATCCAGCAATTAAGAAAGTAGTGATAAAAACTCAAAATATAATGACTGTCAAAAAGGCTTTCGAATGAACTCAGCAAAAAAAAAAAAACAATAAATGTTTCTTTGCCCAAATTAAAATGTACTCAAAGAAGCCTTAGAAAAATATAGATGATACTAAAACGGAAGATTCCATAAATTCAAACCTAATCTACACAGCTGGAAAAAAAGCCCCTTAGAAAGTAAGGGGAATTGTATGAATGGGAGCTTTCCTAAACGGGCAGGATGGACAATCTCACAAGTTCTGTGCAGGTGAGGGCAGGATAGTATAATAGTTGAGCACAGAGACCTGGATTTGAATCCTGGCTCTGCCACTTACTGATTTTATGAAAGTTGTGGAAACAAAGACTTTAGACATCTAGAAAACAAGAATAATAATATCTAACATACAGGATGCTATGAGAATTCAATGAGAGCATCTGGCACAGTAAACACCTAATAGATGGTAGGTGCTAATATTATTATTTGATGATACTAAGCTGAAACATAGGAACTTGCCATTTTATGGATTAAAAACAGTCAAATATCAGTAATTTCACAAGCTTCATTATCTGTTATTTATATTATTTGATGATGTTGAGGGGGTTAAGGATGTGAATGAAATACATGTGTTTTTTGAGTTATTTTTTCAAACTATCTGGAAGGCTTATTTCAAGATACTTAGATGATAAAAACAAAATGTGGTGTTGGCTTGGCAGCAAGGTAAAAAGAAAAGGGAAACAAAGGACCCTTTAAGAATAAATAATAACATACAACGGCTTGGGCGATGAGACTAAAAAACTAAGGTTAACCTGTAAATGTACAATCATCCCTTACTTAACAAATACCCATAATAATACCTCAGAATAATAATAATTCCTCAGAATAATATCCATCTTAACACTTAATAAATAAACTTTTCATAATAATAAAAAAACGAAGCCGTAACTCTCAATCCATGCTACAATGGCCACGGCAAATATACAATAGCATTGACATCGCTTCCCGAATGTTTCCTTCTTCACTTTGTGTATAAGCATACGGTCTCCTCTTTGTGTGGCAATATGGACTAGAGAATGTGTAATTCCTCATGAAAATGAATCCAAAATAAAATAAATGTGGCTAATGCCATAATAAATAAATTAAGAAATAATTCCCAAGAGCCTGAGTGAGAAACAGGGAGAGAGAGAGTCAATGTTCTTAGAAAAACAATTATACAGCTAGAAAAAGTGTGCTTTTGTGATGAATTTCATTTGTGACAAAGAGGACAATATTTTTATCCAAAATGATTTTAAGCTACGCATGGTGGCACCTTCCTGTAGTCCCAGCTCAGGAGGCTGAAGTGGGACGATCTTTAGCCCAGGAGTTCGAGGCTGCAGTGAGCTACGATTCAGCCACTGCACTCCAGCCTGGACAACAGGGTGAGACCTCATCTCTTTTTTTTTTTTTTAAAAAAAAAGAGTGAAACAAAATGATTTTTATTATACTACATTTTTTGCCTTACAACCTGATTCTATTCTTTCTTATTTGGTCTTGTTGAATAAGTGAAGGCTTTCAGGTGTGAACTGGTATGCTTCTAACACCAAAAGCTTAACAGCAAGGGCTGAAAGAGCAGGCAAGAATAGGCCGCCCTGCTGATATTCCCAATGGGCCTTATCAGCACCAAAATGGAAACGACTTACACCCCACATGGCTGAGCTTCCAAGAAAAGGAGAAAAAAATGCTCTTTGCATAGTTAGCTAAATCTCTGATGGTGTTGGATATATGTGGAGAACAGCAAGAAAACTAGACAGGGAATAATGAATGCAAAAAGAAAGTATGAGAAACAGTAATAAAAGCAATCTGAAGAATATACAACCAACTGGATGAGATGGATTTTAGTCTAACAGAACAATGACAAATCAATCATAGAAAGATTTGTTTAATGTACATGCCAGACATACATTAATTTTAAATAAATAATTCTACTGCACAGAAAGATTCTTAAAACTAGAACTGAATACCTCAATGGCTCCATCTTCATCTCCAAATGCAATATACTGATGATGTGGACTTAAGCAACAGCAACTAACTTGAGCTTCAGTCAGATAATCAATCTGACCTGTTCTTCCATTAATGAGCTAATGAAAAATGAGGCACAATCAGTTATTAGGCTATAATAGTTTTTGTTCTTTAGAACAGAGGCTTCAATTGAAAAAATAAAATAAAACACAGAAAATAACCAACAAGAGCTCCCAGGGGAACAATAAAGCTGTATCCTAGTCTCAGCAGCTGCATTTAGTACTTCATGCTTTCATTTCATTTCCCTTTGGTGGTTCAAATACATTTTCATAAAATAAAACGAGCTTTAAAAGGTTTAAAAAGCAGCTGCTGTGAACCACCACCTGAGACACATCTGTCTGATTTTGTAATCCCACAGCTAGCTCCACACCCTGTTTTCCATTTCTTCACAAAGCCCATTTTTAATAGGGCTATATCGTTTGTTAAAATACACTTTCCTGATATTTTTCAAGGGGGTTGGTGAAACAAGACTGAGACAAACATAAAAAAACAAATCAAAATCAAAATGGGTTTTAGATCCTCCAAATCACTCACAAAACAGTGTAAATTAAGATTGTTTCCCTTTTGGTGGGGAGGCGGGGGCGGAATGTGAGGTCATTGGTGAAGAACCCATAAGCATAATTTGCTTGGCTGGACTTGTAATGCTTAAACCCAATTTCGTAATCTGTACCAATGCTAATGATTATTTTTTAAAATCTCATGAATAAAGATGCCTTCTCACTCAACTAATACAAGTGACCTGAAAAAATATTTCTCAAGCTTAAATCAGCTGCCAAATACTTCTAACTTACTATCATAACCTAAAAATCCTGAATTATTTTTCAGCATGAAATAAGCATTATCTTTGTTTCAGGTATGCAGATCATAGGGCCAATCAATCACAGGTAGTTTTTCCTTTGCAATATTTTGTGCGGCATGTTCTGATCTATTAGATATTCAAAATGAATACTGAATTACTGAAAGATGAATATCTTTCTTCTCTCAAAAATCAATTTCAAGAGCTTTTTTAAGCAGTAACTAAAAAAATGTTTTGTTCACTTAAATGAAACTATTTATTTGTCAGTTTATCCTCTAAACTCTCCCACAACCACTGACATAAAATGATAGTTTTATAGTTAGATGACTTTCTTAAGTCCTCACAGTTATGAAACTCTTAAAGAAAGATTGCACAAATTTAATAAAGAAAATACAAGCATGAGCACACTGAATTTGACATGAAAACTGCATTGGAAATTATTCCAAATGGAAGAATCAGCTTGCTAAACACCAGTTAATAAGAAATTTACATTCAATTCCACATCCCAATTCATCCCAGAAATAGAGGCCACAAGGAGCTCCTAATCAACATATTGAAGACAATAGCAAAACTTGTAAAATATGGAACAGGCCATATTCAGGGGTGTCTTGTATCTTTTTTTTTTTTTTTGAGACAGAGTCTCACTGTGTTGTCCGGGCTAGAGTGAGTGCCGTGGCATTAGCCTAGCTCACAGCAACCTCAGACTCCTGGGCTCAAGCGATCCTTCTGCCTCAGCCTCCCGAGTAGCTGGGACTACAGGCATGCGCAACCATGCCCAGCTAATTTTTTCTATATATTTTTAGTTGTCCAATTAATTTCTTTCTAATTTTTTAGTAGAGACGGGGTCTCGCTCTTGCTCAGGCTGGTCTCGAACTCCTGAGCTCAAACAATCCGCCCGCCTCGGCCTCCCAGAGAGCTA
>CAUYSK010038772.1:0-10564 GCA_963575035.1 Avahi laniger
GTTTCTTATGATTGAGTAATATTCCATTGTAAACATATACCAAATTTTGGTAATCCACTCATGGATTGACGGGCACTTGGGTTGTTTCCACATTCTTGCAATAGTGAATTGTGCTGCCATGAACATTCGAGTGCAGATGTCTTGAGCCAAAAATAGAAATACCATTCGATCCAGCAATAGCGCTATTAGGCATCTACCCAAAAGAGCACAAAACATTCTACTATAAAGACAAGTACTATTTTCTGAGGCAAGAAAAAAAGAGTCGACCTATTCTCCTTCTACTTAAAGATTTTTTTTTTGATGCCTCTTGACAATCAGAGAGTGTCAGGATATAAATTTCCAGTTGACACGGTAGGGGTAAACTTCCATTTACTGTAACAGTTTCAACTTTTCTTACCTCACTTTTCATACAGACCTTCACATGAAACTCATCACAGTAAATCTATTTTTTTCCCACTTGTTATTTTCTTTCTATGATCTCAGGTTTTCTAATTATTTAAAGACAAGCATTCATCCTTGGACAAAATGTTCTTAGTTATCCCTATCATTTGTGATGATATTTTCATAGGATATTATAATACATTTTTTCTTATGAATGTAACTATTAAATATAAATAGTTCACGCTAAACACAGATAAGGTATAGCTCATTTAATCAGACCAGATGATATGATTAAAGCCCTTGTTCTTGTAGACAAAGTGTAGGCTGAGTACTTATCCAGATAATTTGATTACTGTAAACAGTCAACTTTGCCTGAATTATCTGGATAATTGCCTCACTTCTCCATTTTACATAGCCTCAGGTTCTAGGTTTATTTTTGCATCCCAGGGGCCCCTTTCTGCAGTGATCAGCAATCAGAGAAAATCAGATTATCACTCTGTTTAACCTTCCTGTGCCTTGGGTAATTAAGTCAACAAATTAGCTAAAGACTCCAATGCGGAAGGGGATTGGTAGACTGTGGTTAAGACACATATTTAAGAATTTTCCCTTAAGCTGCTTTTCTTGAGGAAGCTTTGATAAGAAACATATGATCTCAATTATCATTAACTCTCTGTGGTTTCCGTGTTTGGGAGCTTGAACTAGACTTTAGAAGGCCTAGGACCCCCTTCAATGTGTGCCTGGGCAGTATATTGCCAGTCCATTCACATTTTCCATCTTGTTATCTCACACTGAAAAAGGGGACTTATATCACTCTTCGCACACTCACTGAGAACTCAGGGGTTATACTACTTAAGCAGGCTGCTTTTGGTTTTTCTTTAGTGCCGTTTGGTAATGTGCTTTTTTAATCAACTGTGCATCTTTCTTTATAGCTATTTTTAAATATAAAATTATTTAAATGAAATCTCTTAAAATCACAGGAAAATATGTAGACATGAAAATAATTCCTATTATATACAGACAAATAAGAATTTAATAGAAATATTGTCACCATTGTTTGAAAATCTAACCCTGTTTTTCTGTTGTTTAGTTTTGTTTGCTTGTTTTTAAAATGTTTAGATTTAGTTTCTCTGTGTAAAAAAAGATTTAAAGGACATCAGCATGTTTAATAGCTGATGGATCATAATATCATTTTTGAACACACATGTTGATAAGATACCCCATATATTAATCTTTGATTCAGAACTGGGAATGGGCTCACAGTGAGAACCCACAGGACTTGGCTGGCTGGAACGTACAGCCTATGGGCCCAACTATGGCTGAGTGCACAATTTCTTACAGTAATATTCCCAGATTGCAGGTTGAAATACACCACAATAAAAGGGAAAAATCACAAAACAAGTGTCTATGTGTTTACATTATCTTGAAACAAAGACCTTCATGAGATTGTTAAAGAACATTCAGCACAGATCAAAGAAACACATCATTCCTATATTGTGAACATAGGAAGCCACAGGAAAAGACCTTTCGTGAAAGTTTCTGGGGCATCAATTACTCACAGGGCAACCAATGTTTATATTTTAATTCATTCCTCCAGAAGTCTTTTATAAGTCATATATATGATACACATCCCTTAGCCTCCACAATCATTACAGAAAGCCAAATAAAAATGCAACATTTATCTTCATTTACTCCTCCTTCTCCTGCCAACAATATACATAAATCCCCCACGCAGTAAAACCATAAAACATTCTAGGGCACTGTACCACCACCACTGAGAAGTCAATGGAGCCGAGGAGATACATACATTCTCTCTAACATGATGTGGTCTCTTCTGTGCCCCTCACACACGGACACATAAAGTCAGTCTTAAATTCCCCCTTACAAGGACTGGAGGGATATTACGCCATTAATTTGGATAAGTCCTAGAGATTCAGTCTTAGCCATATTGCCAGATATTAGATTTGTCTTTTTTCTAGTAACCGTTTATCTCTTTTTCCTTGGTATATCTTTCCAAACTCTCATTGCTATCTCTAAACAATTTATGAGCCTATACTTTTACTGGAACTCTTATTTCAGTATCTTTTGAATTTAAACATCATCACACAGAATTAGAAAGTAAAAACTTGTAACACACATACATGCACATATAAAAAAGACACATGTTAATTTTGAAATTAAGCAAACAATATTTGGCTAACTATATTCTAGAAGAAATATATTTTATAACAAATATAAATATGTGTTTCCTTAAAAATTAACAAAAAATTACTCTGAAAGAATTTCTATAACAATGAGGACGAAAAAGGAAGGTAACAGTCAACTCATAAAATATGCTTGTTAACAAACCAAATATTAATTCTATTTTGAGAGTTTGATATATACTGGGAGGTCTATCACTTCAAAAAATCACCAGTAGAGGGAGTAAATAACTTAAAAATCAAATTAATTTTTATCTATTTTTTAAGTTGCATAAGGATTAACTGATTTCTGTAAAATATCTGACTTTCAGAAGTTGCCGTATCATTTACACAAAATTTAAAACTATATAAGACACTCAGAAAAATATAAAATATAATTATAATTTATAAATCTCTTACTAATCTAAATTAAAATCACACATTATGAAAAGAATATGAACTTGAGTCAAATGAATCTGGATTTTCTATCCTTGCTCAGTTCCTTTCTAATTGTGGGATTTGAGACAGCCATCGAATTTACCTAAGCCTCATTTCTCATGTCTTCAAGATGGAAATAATAATAACTCAAAGCAATATGATGTCACAGAGCATCTCTGGGAGGATTAAATATAATGATGTATGTAAAGTATTTAATATTAATAAATACTAGGGTTTTTTTACCTTCATCAGATTTCTTCATCTATGTGTAATTTACCTTACCTTCTTCCCACTTCTTTTTCAAGTAACACCAGCCTCTAGATTGGGAAAAGGTGTACAGGTGTTACAACATCTCTCTTGTGACTTGTCCATCTTTAATTGCCCTATTGCATTATGGGCTATTCCTACTTCTCCCAGCTCTGCCATCCACTTAATCTGTTATTGGTATTACCTGACATTCCAAGATACAGTCCCCTCAAAAAAGAATGTAGCCCCTCCTTAAAGACATCCTCCTCTTTTCTATTTCATTTCTTCGGTCACCATAGCAACATCTCACAACATTGTTGAAGTATATCAGACTTTCCTAATGGGTTCGGTTAACTGAAGGGATTTAGAGTGCCAAAGGGAGAAAATTAAAGGAAAATCTCCAGGTAAATATAACTGCTCCTAAAGTCTGATATAAAAATACCCATCAAGTTTGATATTCTTCAGTCAGGACATTCTCCTAAGGAATATCCACTGCTTTTGAACTTGCTTTACTGAACTCAGGTTTGAACTCCTGGGAAAATCCTCCCTCCTGGAACCTCTTCTCTGAGAGTGATTGTCCTTAGCGAATACAAACCCCAGCCCATCGATGCTGGACTTACTTCAGGCCGCCACTCCCATCCAACACTTCCCCAAGACTAAGTCGCCTGTTTGGCGTCGTAGCCTAGACCTTCAGCAGGACACCCAAGGTTCTGTTTGGCACTTCAAATCCCACAGAACGCACCAGGTGGGGAAACGCTAGTCCAGTTTGCTCCTTTTGGAAATCTTCTTCTTATTCGTATTATTGTCAAATGGACATTGTTGGGGCATACCTTCAAGCACACATGCACACATACACGCACACACACACATGCACAAAACTGCGCACATTTCCAAAGGATGGAACTTTATTCTCAGAGTTTATTTAATCCTATAGGAAGGAGAAACACATTTTCCTAACTGCGTTATTATTTGAAAAGGTCATCCATTTTATTCGATGTTAGTAATGCACATTTTAGGCAGAGCAGCAAGAGAGTTTTCTATTTGCTCTCCCTGAATAGACTCTCAAATAGTGCCCCCTAGGCCTGCTCCAAATAAGACATAAGCCAATTGATGACTTGTTTATCTGTGAATTGTGACTGCCAAAACTATATATGTACTTGGTCAGAGTTTTAAATGTATTCCTTATAAGACTCCAGTTAAATTTCTTAGAAAAATTGCCCATCTTCTCTCTAGCATACTTGAGTTGTGAAGAGCTATTCTGTTTTTAGAGTTACACATGTGAACTAAAACAATTGGAGGGGGATTGTGAAGGTCTGTGGTTCTGATAGCCAATTTCAGGAGACAGGAGCTTATTTAGTGGGAGCTTGAAATTTCCAACGAACTTCAGATTTACAACTTTTGATTGCTCAAAAAAATGAGAGGATGAAGGAGGACTCCACGGTTCTAAGATTCACGGTGTTAATTGACAGGATCTGATCTGAAATAATTCAGTAAACATGGATGAGAACACAAAGGCAATGACAACATGAGAATGACCTCAGAGGCCACAGTGTAGGAGAACCAGAGAAAAGAAACTCCCTAAAGCTCTAACACTAAATCAATTGATGGACATCAAAATCTATTGAGGTTTCACTAGTGTTTTCATCATTGTACCTGGAACATCGACTAACTAGTATTAATCTAGTGACAGTAGTGAGTAATATATTCTCTAATCACCATAGCAGATTTTTCTAAAACCTGGGCAGAACATTCCTGCAAAGAAGGGGCATTTGTTAAATGAGTAGATAAAACTTTGTGCTAAAAACATCATCTAACAATAGAGTTGTTTTAAAAAGGTGATATTATGGAATTTCTGGGAAATGTTCAACATAAAATAGGAATGAAGAAGAAACAAAGACTGGAAACTTAAGAGAGGGAGAGAACTTGGGACCGTTGCTGAGTTATTAAATGGATCAGTCTTCTAGGATAGTATATCGGAATCTAATTTATTGAAGTAAAAATGTAAGAAAAAAGTACAAAGTAAAGTAATATATGTTGGTAATTACTACATGAGTATTAGCAATCAGATAGTCTGTAGTACTAATGTGATTTCAAGTTCTTACACTTTTAATTCATCTTCAATGGCTTGAGAATTTCAGGCAACTGTAGAATTAATCACCTGCTTCCTCCCACTTTGTGGCTCTAGCCTTAGAGCAAGTATTATTTTCAGTGAAATTAGCTGAAATACAGTATCTCTCATTTCTTTATTTAATGTCTTTTAAAATATAACATTCACATTTTAGGATTATTTCCTTACTGTTACAAATTCATAAACTCAATGGCTATAAAGTGTAAATAACTGTAGTTATTTATAATAGATAAACAAAATATTAAATAGTACTTTTCCTTTTGCGTTCAATTAACTTTTTAAGTTGCTGTGATCAATCCCATGAATAAATATTATGGATCATCGATATACTTTATTATTTGTTGACTTGTTTTTTGGTTTGTTTGTCTTAGTGTTAAAGGGTTAGATAATAAGGTAGCGACTGCAGCTGTATTTCTTCCAAATCGTAAAATCAATAAGCATCATACTACAAAATACTCCATACACTGCTAACTTGATATGCACATTATTTCCCTAGTTAGATACTGTACAGAAAAAGAGTTCTCACATTCAGTGAGCTTACATTTCAGAAGCCAGTTTAAAGATTTATAGCAGAAAACTTTTGTTGGCTTTATAAGACTAACACCGTTTAAAAATTTCTTTTGCTTGATAAAATTTCCATTGGTTCATTGACAATTTGGAGCAGCATTTTCCTCGTGTATACCCCACAGCTGACCTGTAAGAAGGCTTGGCGGAGCAAGGTACCAGATGCTCGCAGAAGGTAGGAACAGATGCTGCTTAGCACAGGAAACGTGAGAGATATTTCAGGGTAGGGGATGGCAGATTGGTACAAAAATAGGTAGGAAAAAGGTTAGACTCATATGAAAGGAGAAAGAAATATAGAACTGCTCTAAGTCAACAAGTGTAAGATGAACAGGAATCATGATTGCACACATAAGTACCTTGTGATCATGCTTCCTACATGTATTCTTAATAAGCTAATGTTGCTGATTTCTTTTTCTTTATATGTATATATTTTCTTCATATGTATATATATTTTTTTCCTTTTTTCTTACTAGAATGTTATTAGTACAGAACAGGTATCTTCCTCTCTACCTAAAGTCAACAGATCTATATTTTATTCCTTATACATGGCAGGCATGGTGCCAATCACTGGAAAAATACAAGTAAATGAAAACAAATTGGTACAAACCAGGATCATGTGTTTCACCTCCAAATTCTTGGCTGGTATAAGTCTCACGGAAACCACCTGTACTGAGAGGAGAAGGGTGGTTCCTCAGAGATATTGGGCCAGGTAGTCACCAAAAGAAAGGCAAACAGATGATGAGTAGCCAGACTTCATGAACCTGCCTCTGCTAGTTTCGAACTTTTCTTCTGCAGCTTCGTCACCTCTCTCAGCCCTCACAGAATTGAAGAGAGTCAGGGGCTTGCTGGATTAGGCTTTGGTTTAAGAGAATGTTGTGTCTGGTTTGATCTTCTATCCAGAACACTAAAACTTTCTGTTTTTCGAAAGCTGTCTCATTTTATCATTCTTGTGTGTTCGATGGAGTAGCACTTTGAATTTCCTTCAAGAACTTTTCCTTGTCTTCACAACTTGACTAACTGTTTTGTCCAACAGGCACAGCTTTTGGCCTATCCCAGCTTTCAGCATGCCTTCCTCACTAAGCTTAATCATTTCTTGCATTTGATTTTAAGTGACAGACTTTCAAATTACCAAAATATGACACAGAAACACAAAGTGAGCACATGCTGTTGGAAAAAATGGCGCCAATAAATTTGCTTGACACGGGGTTGCCACAAAACTTCAGTTTGTTAAAAAAAAAAAAAAGAAAAAGAAAAACCTGCAATATCTACGTAGAACAATAAAAGTGAAGTACAATATAATAAAGCGTGTCTGTAATTTTTACTAAAAAGCACGACATCTTTTATAGATATGAAAGGGTAAAATCTCTGGAAAGGAAAGAACACCATCCTAAGAATTCCCAAACATGTAAATACCTTGTAAATGTTTTTGTGTTCACTTTGATAAAATTTCATTGCCCTTTCAGGCATAAAACTTAAACTCTGTCGGCTTGAAATGTAGTGACGTTTTATTTTTTGTGTTCTCAAAACCGTTCTTCATTATAAACCAGAACTATTCTAAAGATCTATGCTTTTTCATTCAAGATTTGTAGGAAAATAAATAATACTGGTTCCAAATATCCTTTGTAAGAGGATGTTCAAAAGTTTGATCATATACAGGCTTCTTTGTTATGATATAGTAAACCTTTGATTGCATCTCTCCTATCTAAACATGCTTCCCCTGTCTCTCACTTTGTTTGAGAAGTCAAGATTGGTTTTCTTGGTTTGTTTCCTGTTTTGTTTCTCTCAAAGCACAATGGTAGCCAGTTGTTTGTGCAGCACAATGGTCTGCTAAGTTTTTCTCTTATCAATCTTCTAAAGAAAAAAATTATAAGGATGTTTGTTTTTGCAGTAATTAGGGAGGAATCTACCTTCTATAGTCTCACAGATAGCAGGAAATACACCCATTAGCCACAATCCTAATCACTAAACTTCAGAATCCTTAAAAGCTCTATTATTTTAACTACCATTCCTTTAAAAAATGTCTAGTTGTGGAAACCTCAGGAAATGCACAGGAAATAACTGCCTGAGAAAATGTTAGCCAGGGAATTGGGTCATATAACAAAGTGGCAAGGCATGACAAACTACACCCAAACACTATTATTTAACATTTCAAACTGTGTTTGTTTGTGGCATTAAATATATGTAAAGAAATAACTGTCACAATGTGCATATCATGCTTTGGAAATATCATTGTCCAATTAGCCAAATAGCCAAGGCATTCAGCTAATTGTTGACTTTTCAAGGCAAGGGGAAGTGGAGAGTTGAGTCAGTTATTCAGGCAATAATTTTGCTACCGAGAGAATTTGTGTTTAAAGATTCTGAGTGATTGGCCACAGAAGCTGCCTGCCATAAACTTTTCAATTGATTTTGGATATCCATGTGATTTACAAGTTGACAGATACTTAGAATTGTGAAGATAGAGCATCTGATTTGTTTTCTTAAACCTTTTTGGGTGATACTTTGCAATGCAAAAAAGCTAATGTAAAGAAGAGATATTCTCTCTTATCACTCAAGACCAATTCATATGTATGCAGAATTCTTAACAGACTAGGGTTTTTTGTTTGTTTGTTTGCTTGTTTGTTTGTTTTGAGACAGAGTCTCACTCTGTTGCCCAGGCTTGAGCACCCTGGCGTCAACCTAGCTCACAGCAACCTCAGTTGGGCTCAAGCGATCCTCCTGCTTCAGCCTCCTGAGTAGTTGGGACTACAGGCCTATGCCACGATGTCTAGCTAATTTTTCTATTTTTAGTAGAGACGAGGTCTCGCTCCTGCTCAGGCTGGTCTTGAATTTCTGAGCTCAAATGATCCTCCCGCCTCGACCTCCCAGAGTGCTAGGATTATAGGCATGAGCCACCATGCCCAGCCCAGACTTGGGTTTATATACCAGCTTTGCTACTAGTGCAGTGTTTATGAATTTGGGTATTTTTTTTTCCATCTTCACTAAGACTCAGTTTCTTTCTTTGTAGGATGGCAATAATAGTAGCTTACTTTGGCTTAAAGATACACATTTTAATTTTGAATTTTGAATGTGTTGCATAATTGATGAGTGAATTTAATGTAGTGTGTCTTATTTTTCCTAAATAACAAATAATTAATACATAAATAAATAATGCAGTTTATAATCCCCAACATACAGAAACAGATGAAATTGGTCATACCTAACATGGTATTTTTTCACAAGATTAAATGAGATAATACTTGAATTACTTTTTCCCCCTGAGGAATACTAAATAAATGTTAGCTACCACACTTACTACCACCATTATACCTACAACTACCATGACTACAATGTACCAACGCTTCTGTCTCAGTTTCGTAATGAGTGAAATAAGGGAAATAAGACATGTGCTATTTCATAGAGTTTAAATGAAATAACTAACTCATCTACAGCTCTTTACATGGTACTTGGTACATAATAAGTGCTCATCAAAAGTTAGCCACTATTATTATTCACAACCTAAACATGACCACTATTACAACTGCTATTACTACAACCATTCTTATTAGGAGGATTTATATTCTCCTTAGTCTCAAAGAATTGTCAGTCTAATTATAATAACATTGTAACAAAGTGTTTCAACATAGCATTTTCTTTCACTGTTGTTGCATTAAGCTTAGCCAGAGACTGCAGAAGAAAAAAATCACAGGATTTAAAATCACGTATGAACATGGAACAAATCTCTGCCTCCCCTTTCTCTGATGCCTCAAGAAAACGTGAAAGTTACCAGGCCCTGGGAAATTCAGAGAGCAACTCCTGATTCAAAATAACTGCAGAGCCCTTTTTTGGCTTTTGCTATAAATTGATACACGGGTAGCTCAGTTTCCTGTCGTATTTCACTCTTCTCACTAACCCCACCGGAAGAACCTGATGCACTTACGCCAACACATGTACATACAAATTGGCCAGAGCTGGGAAGGTAGCAAAAGAAACCCCAAATGAGCAGCATGTGACTGATTATACCTTGCAACAGTTCTGGAGAAAAAATAGTGTTTATAGGATACCTGCCTCTTTTCATCACTTGTTTTCTTTTTCCTTCTTCTTTTTTTAAATTTTTTTAAAACTCTGCCCTACTCTGCCTTTTTCAGCTCTTTTTGTAAAAGAGCGGATTTTCAGGCCACAGGAACTAGAGTGCTTGTGCTCATGAAGTCGTTGGAAACATATCTAATTATGAAAGAGAAATAAAAGTACTAAGGAGAGAAAAGGTGAATATTTTTTGAAATGCTCTAAGTTTTGGCCGGGCATGGTGGCTCATGCCTGTAATCCTAGCACTCTGGGAGGCAGAGGCAGACAGATCATTTGAGCTTAGGAGTTCGAGACCAGCCTGAGCAAGAGGAAGACCCCGTCTCTACTAAAAAAATAAAAAGAAATTAGCTGGACAACTAAATATATATATATATATTATATATATATATATATATATATATATGAAAATTAGCCAGGCAGGGTGGCGCATGCCTGTAGTCCCAGCTACTTGGGAGGCTGAGGCTGGAGGATCACTTGAGCCCAGGAGTTTGAGGTTGCTGTGAGCTAGGCTAACGCCACTGCACTCTAGCCCGGGCAACACAGTGAGACTCTGTCTCCCAAAAAAAAA
>CAUYSK010038773.1:0-23961 GCA_963575035.1 Avahi laniger
GAGACCCCGTCTCTACTAAAAATAGAAAGAAATTAATCGGACACCTAAAAATACATAGAAAAAATTAGCCGGGCATGGTGGCGCATGCCTGTAGTCCCAGCTACTCGGGAGGCTGAGGTAGGAGGATCCCTTGAGCCCAGGAGTTTGAGGTTGCTGTGAGCTAGGCTGACGCCATGGCACTCTAGCCCGGGCAACACAGTGAGATTCTGTCTCACCAAAAAAAAAAAAAAAAAAAAAGATTAACTGAGCATTTATTGCAGCAAGGAATACCTACTAAATTATAACCAATCACAAGGATTTACTTTCAGAGAGAATGGAAGCAAATATAATGTAAAGCAGTTTTCAATAAGAGGTAAAGAGAGACAGGATGGAGTATTTCCGAGTGGGGTGGTCAGTAAAGGCTTCCTGGAAGAGGAGATATTTGGGAAGGACCTTGGGGGACTTCACCAGCTCAACACCCGCTCCCCCCCACCCCATTGATTCCTTCTGGCCTCTGCTCAGACGTCACCTTTTCAGAAAGGCCTTCCCCAACCGCCCTGGGTAGAAAAGCATAGCCCCACCTCCCATCCCTTATTTTTCTTCTGGTCTCTGTCACTACTTGACATTTTTATACATGTCTGTTTGTGTCTTAGGTCTCCTACTAGATTCCTTGCTTCCTGAGAGCAGGCCCTTTACCGGACACACAATAGGTGCTCGATAAAAATTTGTTGAATGAAAGGATGAGTGAATGAATGAATGACTGGGGAAGGCTTTTCTGCCGTAAGTCTGTTCTTTGTTTGGAGCTCCAAACTGTATGGAGAATCCAAGTTCAGCTTTCTCATAGCATCTTTATAAATTTGGCAAATATACCACCTCTCTGTGACCCAGTGGATATGTTCTGGAGGAATAAGGAGGAGATTTTGTTACCCAAATGTAGCTTCCTGAAATCTGTGACTACATAAAAGTGTTATGAAAACAAATCATGATCACTCTTAGCCTTTCCACCCCTTCAGCCGGCAAATATCCCTTAGAAACTCACTGGCTGACATAATTTGTGTTTAAATTATTCCTAAAATCCGCAGGACCCACACTCATGCTCCGGTTCCCAACATGCAAGTACACTGCTGGGCAGAATTTTCAGCTCCTGACTACCCAGTGGGAGTTCACAGGTTGGCTCTGACATGTAGTCGCATTTGTTTCTGTACAGCAGGGCTCAGCCAAGCAAATGCCTACAGAGCCCAGGAAGTAAACATAAATGTGCGGATGGCCAGGAGGCCTGTGGCAAACTGGAAAGCGTGGTCTTCTAAAGGAGGTGGCCACAATTTCACAATTTAGCTCAGAACCATTGTTCCCATGGGAAAATGTGGGCCCGTTTTGGTCAGATCTTCTGATTGTTCAAAGAAAATCAGAAACACAGATTTTGAGGTTAAATTTCCCGATTTTCTAACATGGACCACTCATCAATTGCATCACGGCCCAAGGTGCCCCCACCCTCCCATCAGATCAGACCCTCATAGGAGCTCGACCCCCACTGTAAACTGCACCTGCGCCTGCAAGGGACCCGGGGTGCGCGCTCCCCGTGAGAATCGGCCTGATGATCTGAGACGGAGCAGAGGCCACGCACCCCGCCCCGGAAAAACTGTCTTCTGGGAAGCAGGTCCCTGGTGTCCAAAAGGTTGGCCAAACAGTGGGGTGTCCGAGTCACACCCTCTGCCAGGCATCCTGATCTAAATAAAACAGGGGATGCATGAGGAAAGGAGAGAAGGAGGGGTAAAAACCACAGAGAACATAAATTTCGAGCTGGAAGTACCCAGCAGTGAGCAACACTACTTCTGTAAACCTCTGGGTGTTTTTCAGGGTTTTATCCTAGAATTTCAGAGCTTCAGGGTGTCTTGATACTTGAAGTGAGATAGTTTACTGTCAGGCCCAGCAAACGCCATCTTACATTTGCTTACCTTTTACTGGATCCGGTTTCAAGACGTTTACATGGCTGTCAGATGCTTGACTAACTTAACGTTTTAATACGGTTATTGGGGAACAATTGTGACAAGAACATTGGGAGGTTGTGCCAAGATGCATATTTGAGAGATGCCCAAGCTGAGGCCAAGAGGTTACTGCTCTTAAAATGTTCAGACAGATGGGTTTGGGATATTTGCATGGGAGATTCCAGAGCATTTGCTGTCGGGATTGAGTTAACTAAATACGGTCACTTCACCAAACAAAAGTAGCTACTTAAAGTATATTTTGGCAAAGGGCAGGGGAGAAAAACAGTAGATACAAAAAGAAAATGCATTTCTTTTCTGTAAATGCCTCTCCTTTAAAACAACAGCATTTTACATCTCATATATAGGGTTATGTGTTTGTCCATGGAGTACAAGTAAATTCATCTGGTAAGTTCTATATATAAGAAGTCGAATTGATCTTCTGACACATTTTCATGAATTATTGTAAAAGATATTAGTGGGTTTCATGGGGCAAATTAGAGCATGTGGTTTAGTTCACCCTGCGCTAGCTGGAGGGCACGTGTGAAGCGTTTTGAAGAATACAGGGATGAATAGACATGGTACCTTACTTGACCAGGATCATAAAGCAATTAAGATAAGATAGGAATTTAACTCTCCCACAGGGCAGAAAATGTTAGAAGGAGAAATTTATTCTGGTCATTGGATCTGGAAGAGCTTCTTGGAAGAGGTGGCATTTAAACTGAGCCTCACACCATGAGTGGCACTTTTTCAGGCGGGGATGGAGGGAAAGTGTGAGGGTGGATATATAGCTTTTCTTTTGTTTCTATTCTCCGACGTGTAAGACCTGTGCTCTTTGTTTTTGCTTAAGAAGTTACTTTATCTGGGGGAGCAAAAAAGCTCTAAGAATTCTGCAGCTGGCTCAGCCATATTGTGGTATTTGATAGAAAATTCAGAAGCTGTGAGGAGTTAGTTATGCTCTCAGCAAAAAATTGGGTCCCTTAGGTAGAGGTCGTTGTAAAGGATAAGAAAATAATAGAAAATGGAAAATAATAGAAATAAAAGAATATATAGAGGCGAAAGTATAGTTTTATAGATTTATAAAGATAAAAGGCAAAGCGGGGGTACTCAAGGGTCCTTATGATATCTCCGTTAATCGCAAGGCCATGAGCGAAGTTTTATATGGGTATTTATAAGTACAGTGATTGGTTTCGAGGGTAACAGGTTTATATAATAACAGGTAGCTTGTTTTCGGGTAAAAGTGTTTAAAAGGCTTTTATAGATCTCTTAACTAACTTTGTCTATGTGAACAAATGGTTATAAAATCTTTTAAAGACAAACTTTTAAGTTTTAAGATAAAGCTATCACTCAACAGAAGGACTAAACAGTAATACAATGGCTCCATGTTTTTTTATCTGGTAATTGTAAATGGAGATAGGTAGTCAGAAGTCGAGCAGAAACTGTCCCTTGGGATTATTGTTTTTAGCCATAGGTGTCTGTCTGTCGGGCGGGCACTCTTTGATCAGCTCTCATCCTGTGGCTCCTTGCAATCCTGCTTTGTCATTTAAAGCAAGTGAGAACCACAGGTCTGAGACTGCAGCGGCACCTTGGAAAGCAGCTGCCATTGACCTTTAAGATGCCCTCTTGAGGTGCAGCAGCTTTTGCCATGTAAACTAACACGTTCATGTATTCCTTTAGAGCAAAGCCCCGCAAAACTCCTGAGACCATTTCTGTCTCTAATATAGTAATATTAATTTATAGAGTGACAAGAAACAAAGAATATTATCTTAATTTCACTTTTATCGAGCAGCTGTGTGCTATCGTAAGAAATAATGTGCCTCGGCTTTGCCATTAGTGATGCATCCTTGGATAAGTCACTGGACTTCTGAGCCTTGGTTGTCCTTTCTGGCTCCCTCAGGATTAAGTAATAACAGCACCAAACCAGAAATGCATGTGAAAATGATATAGTGAAAATATTTTGCCAACCGTAGAGTACTACACAAATGTCGAGTGTAATTTTGTTGCCTGGTTGTCTTTGTATTGAGGCCAGGAGCAGCCTGATGAGACCAAAAGGGCGTGTTGACCACGGATGCCACTTGTGGGGGTGGATTCAGGAGCTAAACTTCACTCCAGTGTGCTGGAGTTTAAACTCTGTTACTGGTTTTCTAAGCACTGCATGAATATAAATATTCATCAGAAGTCAGGGCCTCTGGCAGGATGGAGGAATTTGGGGGTGGAAAAGTGTAGAAAATCATGGAGCTGTTTAGAGGATTTTCCTCTACATTCTGGTGGAAGATTGGATTGTATCAACAGTGGAAAGGTTTTATGTTTTCAAGAAAATATGTAAATAAATCCAGCTTAATGGAAAAGTATTTAGGAAAAACTAGCTTATCCTAATTCAACATAATAAGTAAGGAAGGGTTCATTTAATTCAAAAAGAAAAAGAATTTTTCACTGAGGTCAGTTTCGTATCAGCTATTGTGGGATATTTTTATTTAATTTCAAACCCATATGTAGCCTAATGATAGAGTTCAAATTCTGGTTTAAAGTATCATCTAGAAGAGCCTAACTTTGCTATTCTCTTGAATATTTTATCAACATTCTTTGAGATTTTAATGTAATAAGCTCATCCAAAAACATTTTACCTCGATTCTGTGGGGACCAAGGCCCTTGCCCCCTGGAGATTTGCTGAAAACTACTGCCACGAGACAGATTGATTAATAGGAGAAAAGTCATGCAAATTTATTTAACATATATACACAGGAGCGTTCATGAATGAAGACCCAGAGATATAGAGGAAATTGTGCATTTTTATGCTTAGCTTCAACAAAGTATGGACAGCTATGTAGAAATAAGATTGCACAAAAAGGGTATGATCTAATGCTAATCGACTGAGTGGGAAAACCTAGTAAAGCCTGTCTGTCTAGATCATTCTTGGCCTCTCTGAGCGGGCATTCCTTCTTTCTGGGCATGGGGCAGGGCTCTCTCGAATGGGGGTCTTATGACCTACAGTCAAACAAGGTGGGTCGGATAATTTCTTTATGACCAGTTTTTATATAGAATAATTTTAGATTTTATGGCTGACTTTCTTGAGAAAAGGGGTTCTAGTTTTTATGACTCACCTTGGGGAAAAGGGATTCTGATTTCTATGATTAGCCTTGGGGGAGAATGGGACTGAGAGACAGGAAGACAGGAGAAGGTCAGAGAAAAACTTCTGCTTCTGAGTCTGCTTTCTGAAGCCTGCATTGTGAGGTACTGTTTTCTGAGCCCCAACAGTTCCATGCACACAAGCTGGCATCTATATTTCCATGAACAAATTTTGAGAGGGAATTAAATTTGTCCATAGTGTACTCACAGCTTGCCGTTATGGCCAAAGCAGGTCCGAAAATTTTAGGTACAGCATTCTAGGGGTACGCCTCAGAGCGGGGGTCCTCCAACTTTACTGTACATTAGGATCACATAGGATGCCTCTTACAAATGCAGACTCTTAGACCGTAACCCTGGAGATTCTGATTCAGTAGGTCTAGAGATTTCTAAGACGCCTCCAGGCACTTCTGATGGCCCGTGACACTGAGAATTCTGCCCCTGCCACCTGCTGTATCTGTCCTCTCCCTGCTGAAACCCTCTTCAAAACTGAGTACGTTTGTAGCGTCCTGGGCCTTGACTACAAGTTACACATAGTTTATGTTTAAATTCTTTCTAAAACCCACAGGAGACATACATTCTTGGGTTTCTGACACATAAGTACACAGATGAACCGAATTGTTAATTCCTAATTAGCCAGTAGCAATTCTATAGGTCAGCTTTGGAATATAGTCACATCTGTTTCTGTAAGGCAGAATCTTCTTTTTCTTCAAGGCCAGATGCCTTTTGTGCCTCCATCCAGCAAAATTAATGTTCCCGCTTTGCTACCATGGCGTTTTTACATGTTCCTGTTAGAGTTACGTACGGTGCATTTTGCCCAGCTATGTGCTCATCTGCCTCTCCCCACCCCCGTGTTAGTCTGAGTGCCTGGAGAGAAGGCATAGTGTTATTTATCTTTGAAACCACAGTATCTGATACATTATAAACACTCCTCAAAAGTTTCTGTTGAATGATTCATGTCTTTGGGTCAGTGTTCTTTCTTCTCCCCTCTTTTATTTCACAAGACGAGATCACAAGACCTGCGGCATGCCATACCAGCAGAACTTCACGAATATCTACCTTAATAATAAGGATAGAAATAATAATAATAATAATGATAATTGCTCACATAAATTGACCCAATTATTTTATATCTGGTGCCTGCTCTAAACACATTATTTGGATTATTTTCATTTGATCCTCATGGTATCCTCATTTGCAGATGAGGAAACTGAGGCATAGAGAGGTTAAGAAATTTGCCCCAGGGACAGGGCACTCAAGTGCTATAGCCAGCCCTCTGACCCAGACAGTCTGGCTCTAGAGCCCGATTTGCAGGAGATGATTGTAAATCTTTTCCAGAGAAATACCAAGAACCCTAGGCAATTTGGTAGCGTACTGTTTTCACAGATCTTATCCTACACATTTGTTATTGGCTCCTCTGTGAAATTAGCTTGGAAAACTTGGGCAAGCAGAGTTAAAAACAGTTTTTTTAACTACATTAATCCTCAAGACCTTTAATATTATTAATGCGTTTTGTGCATCTCCAAAGAGGACTTTACTCTGTTTCCCAAACTTATTTAACTAGAGAGAATTACTTTGTCCAATAAGACTCCTCTTAACTTCTTAAAGAACTAGGGTTTTTTTCGTTTTGTTTTTAAACCATAGTTTGGAAGAAAAGCTGGCTATTGCTCTTGTGAGGTTCCCCCCAAATTTCTCAGGTGCTATATTTGGATAGATCCTTACTTTGACCCTTTCTTATTTAGTCTTAAGTAGGGTGACTACTTACATTTACCTGGGTCAGTCACAGGTCTGTTGTCGTGGTGTAATAATAGCAGCACCCTTTTCAAAGCTAAGACGTTTGAATGATAAACAATATGATCACCTTAATCATAATACTGAACTCCTTCCCCTGTCTCACATATCACCACTTCACCTTCTCACCACTTACTGAAGGGCTTTTGTTACTATTGTGTGCATGGGAACAAAGGTAATACCCCATGTTCCTCCAACATGTCACCATTTTATGTCAGTTATATGTGGAATTAAGGACACATATACAGTTTATATTCTCTCATCATTCAAAAATTGCACTTCTTAAGAATTAAGAAGCCTTTAAGACTTCTTTTGCACTGCTCAGTATCTATTCATATATTTGCTTATTTATGCAGGGGGGTAAAAACCCTGAAAGGATGCCAAAAATCTAAGAACAGTTGTTGACTCTTGGAAGCAGGTGTTGGGGTCAGAACTGTGCGGTGAGTGGCAAAGCTGAGAAAGTGCTTTTTCACTTTATAAATTTATGTTCTGACTTTTAAACAATGTAAGAATATTATGTGGGTGTTTAGATATATTTAAAAAAAATTTTTTTTGACAAGGTGTCTCACTCTGTTGCCCAGGCTGGGGTGTAGTGGTGTGATCATAGCTCACTGTAAACTTGAACTACTGGGCTCAAGAGATCCTCCTGCCTCAGCCTTCCAAGTAGCTGGGACTACAGGCACACACCACCACATCCAGCTAATTTTTTTTTTTTTTTGGGTAGAGACAAGGTCTGCTATTATTATGATGATGATTTACTGTTATCATCACCTTCATCATTATCGCCTAGGGCAACTAATGGATCTCGTGGCTATAAACCTCTAGCTCTAACTTTGAGTAGCTACAAAATTCATTTCTATTCCTGTAACCTCCTAATATTTATGAGACTGACAGTCTTTGGGGCCCAATCATACCACTTCGTATAAATATCACCAAACTTTTTCCAATCATGCTATTAGACCTGGAAGTAACAGGTATATCTTGTCAGAGTTTATGCCCTAAAGAAGGCAATCAAGGTATTACATGATTCCTGGTGCAAATTGACAGAAAAAGAGCAGAGATGGGGTTTAATATGAAGTTAGAGGAGTTGAAACTCAGGAAATGACATTTTAAAAATGATCACAAAACTAGGCTGGGTGCAGTGGCTCACGCCTGTAATCCTAGCACTCTAGGAGGCCGAGGCGGGCAGATCATTTGAGCTCAGGAGTTCAAGACCAGCCTGAGCAACAGCGAGACCCCGTCTCTACTAAAAAAATAGAGAGAAATTAGCTGGACAACTAAAAATATATATACATATAAAATTAGCCGGGCATGGTGGCGCATGCCTGTAGTCCCAGCTACTCAGGAGGCTGAGGCAGGAGGATCCCTTGAGCCCAGGAGTGTGAGGTCGCTGTGAACTAGGCTGACCACACGGCACTCTAGCCAGGGCAACAGAGTGAGACTGTGTCTCAAAAAAATAAATAAATAAAAATGATCACAAAACTTAGCCACAGGAATAAAAGACACACAGTTGAACCCAAAATCATGATGACGAGATTTCATAATTAAGGCAAGAAAAACAGGCTGAGATGACACAGGTAACGGCTTCACGGTGTTTTCTTCAGGGCATCATTTTCTTGTCCACAAATCTGGCATCTAGGAGATACAAGGAGAAATGATCTAGCACACTGCTGGGTGTTTTCAGATTTGTAACTCATCAAATCGTGTTTGAACCACACCAACTTGAATCCCTCTACCCTTAGCAGATGAGAAAACTGAGTTTCAAAGAAATTAAATCGGAATCTCTCTGAAACTATTCTGGTCCAGGGGCTGCCCATACAAAAGAAAAAAGAAAAAGAAAAAAGAAATTGCACCCAAGTTTACAACCCAGAACTCTTGCCTTTGAGCCTTTTGTTTCCATCCGTGCTGTTCTGACTTGGCTTCCTGCCCTGCCTTTGAGTCTCTGGTTCTAGGAGGCTGTGGAAACTCCACGCGAGGTTGCTGTGACTTCTGGAGCGATCTTGCCGGCGCTGTGGCTTTGACTGTGGGTTTTCACTTTGGCTTTATTTTTGGCCCATTTCCTTTGCATTTTGCTGCTGTTGCCCAGCTTTGCACGCATGTTAATCTGCTTCTCCTCTTGTCTTTTTGTAGTAGGCTTTGATTCTGTTCTCCATAGGCCAATTTTCTGCAGGCAAAGTACCCTCCTATTACCTATCAGAGTCTTTGTAGTAATGACTCTGTTGCTAACAAGAGATACATTCAGCACCTTAAAAAAAAGAGAAATTCCTTCTAAAGTAAATTTTACGGATGTCTTATTTTTTAAAATGTCACATGGAAAAGGAACTATAATTCCTTATTAACTAAATTATGTGGGGTCTCTGTTTTCACACAGCTATCTGGCATTTTGCATTTCTCAGTTCCATAATACTTCCAGAAGGCGTTGATTCATTTTGACCAGATATGATTCCGTACTAAAGAGCATCAGAATGTATTGACGGTTAAATTTGTTGTGTTCTTTAAACTTGTGGAGACGCTATTCTGTGGCAGGCATTGCATGAGACATAGCCATGTGCTCCATGTCTATTTATCTAGGAAAACTCCATACGGTGAGGATCATTATTCTCATCTCTTAGATGAAGAAACTGAGTCTCAGTAACGTCCCAGACCAGTATGGCAGTTCATGGAGCCATTAGCTATGCAGTATTTGGACTTTTATAACCAGCCTCTAATTTTCCAGGACCCTGGGGCAGTAAGTTGCCAAAGAAAGAGAACACCAGTGCACTAAAGGCTCATAATGCAACCTTTTTACTTTAAATGTTTTTGATGGAAAAAATTCTAGTATGTGTTTAAAGGATATTTTTTTTGAGAAGATAAACTCTCGTACAAATATAAATTGGACATATCAGATCAGAGATTTTACTTAACTCATTAATTAATGAGGGAACCAGTAAGCTCTTACAGTTGGCTCAAAGGAGAATCCTAAGTGCAACTCAGAGGCAAACAAGAAAATCAGGAATCAGTTGCAGCTTCACTGGACAAATTTTATTTGCATCTCTATGGACAAGAGCCATTTATAATAGTATCAGTTTTCTATAGTTTACAAAGTTGGAAAATAGCTAAGTGAAGGACAATAAAAGGAATCTAGAAGAGTATGTTAGACAATTCCTAGTACTCTCTTGAAAAGACAAACTGTTTTTCTGGTTTGGTTTTGTTTTGCAGGGGCAGCAGTTTCAAAGTCACCCTGTTCTCTGACATAGCTTCTTGTTTTTTTGAGACAGGGTCTTGCTCTCTCACCCCAGCTCGAGTGTGGTGGTGCCATGATCATAGCTCACTGCCGTCTCGAACATGTGGGCTCAAACGATCGTCTTGGCTCAGCCTCCTGAGTAGCTGGGACTATAGGCGTGCGCCACCGTGCCTGGTTTAATTTTTTATTATTATTTTTTTTAGAGATGGGGGGGTCTCACGATGTTGCCCAGGCTGGTCTCGAACTCCTGGCCTCAAATGATCCTCCCACCTTTGCCTCCCAAAGTGCTAAGACTATAGGTGTGATTACCTATGCATGGTTACAGGATTATGATGCCCGGCCTGTCGTATCTTCTTTACTATGTTGCCTTTTAAGATGAGCATGTATTTTTCTGGAGATGGTATAAGACACAGAGTGAGTGACTTAGCTTGTCGCTGTGATGGTGCATGTCGCTGGTTCTTGACCATTTGAGGGAAAATGCGTATACACCAAAATGTACATTCAGTGTCAGGTTAAGCACCCCAGATGTATTGATTCTCCCAAGACTATATTTTCCTGTGTGACAGCCTCCAGCTGTGGGGCACAAGGCCAATTTTTGGCTTAAGGTGCCTGGCGCTTGTTTTCTCCCTCTGGATGATACGATTGCCTCCAGCTCGCTACCACGGTCGTTGCCTCTCACCTTTCCCCAGGTAGCACCCCTTCCAGTTCACATCTCTGCTGCGTCTGCTGGCTGTGGCTCTCTCTTCACTGCACTCACGGTTTCTTTCTTTCATTCGTTTGTTGTTTTTCCTCTGTCCTGTGGAATTTTCTGTGTTGGGGTTTTGAGTATGGAGGCTGGTATCACAGGTACATCATTAGCTATTCAGAGTATTCCTTGCTTCTCTCTGGAGTGCTGCCAAATCCCAATGTAGGGAGCTCAACTCTGAGCCTGCTGACTTCTTGTGACCTTGTTGGTGGTTGGTTCTGGCCCCTTTCTTATCACCAAAGCTGACTTTTTACTAAGCCTCTTTTTACTAACTCTCATTAGATTTGGAGTTATTCAGATGCAAGAGAGCTAGGTTTTATATATTTGTTTAAAGAACTTTTGCTAACAGACAGCAGCCAGACATGCTCTCCAAATTATTTTCATTTCTATCCTTCCTAATATTGGACCCCACGGATCAAATGTTAACCAGGCAAGAGTTAGCAAGGGCATCTGCATCTGTTGTCGTCATCATTGAGTTACAAGTATAAGAAATTTGAGGGCGAAAAAATTATGTGTTATGTACTGGTGACATTGTTAAAGAAAGTGACTTGAGTACTTCACTATATTAGAAAATTCTTAGTGGGAGTAGATATGTTATGGGACATTTTTGTTAATTTTCAGAACACTAGTTTTTCATTAATTAATATTATTAAAAGACTTTTTTCTTTTTTTCCTTCTGAGCACATATTTCTTGCATGCTTGGGTCAAGTATATTTTTACCATCAATATTTATCTCTAACTTTATAATTGTTGATACTCAAAGCAGGATTCCCTAAATATCAGTTTGCTTTATAACAAACATTGCTGAAATGGCCAACAGAGGAGATATAGAGACAGAGAGGGAGGGAGGTAAGATAAGTAGGTGTAAAATAACATTTGCACCCTATTTCTAGAAAACAATTTTAAATAGTTTTAACATACTTGTAATTCTTTGTATGCTTTTGATATACAGCATTTGTTTTCATGAGCGAACAAGTCACATGTCTGTTTCCAAAGAGAAGCAAATTCATCTTAATAGGTAAAGCATTGAGCCAGTACTTTCAGCACTTTCTCCTTGGGGAACACCTCCTGTGCACAGCTTAGGTGCTCCCCAGGACATGGCTTTGGTCCATCCCTCTGTCACATGTTTAAACATAGATCCAGCCAGAAGTGGAGGTAGGCCTGTGTTTTCTCTTACACTGCAGTTCAGGTTAGAACAATTGCACTTTGCTTTTACTCTAGATATTTGTATTATTGTCCTTGGGTGTTTTCCCATTGTGCACAACAAATCTTTCCTCTTTAAAAGAACTAATTGATGACGGTAATACAAACTACATTCTGGAATGCACTTAAAGGAAAGAAAGCCACATATTTAGTGAGGTATCACAAATACCTATTTCTCTAGCTTTTAAGGCAAACAAACGAAAACAGCCACATATGTATTTAAAACTCATTTTGCAGGCCAACATGTTTTCATAGAGAAGCATTTAAGTATAGTGACAAGATGGGGGAAACTCATTCCTGCTTCTATACCAGGCACCCTTCTAGGCCCAGGGGATGACACAAAGAACATGATACACAAAATCTCCACTCTCAGAGAGCTTCGATCCTAATAGGGAGAGGCAGACAATAAAAATTTAGGCAAATAATGAGGAATGAGGAAGTGTGATAGTTAGCAAAGAACTTAAGTGGAGCATCAGTTTTTAATTATATTTTTTACAACTTTGGCTGCTATGTAAAAAGAAATAAAAGGGGGCTTGTACTAGGCTGGTGTCCATGGAGATGGAGGGAAATAGAATTTAGAGGACTGGGGGAAAGGTGGAGTAGAAAGAACTTGATAATGGACTAGGCGAGGGACAGGATGGTACGGTGCGTGACTCCCAGGTCATTTGAGCAAAAGGTTGGAAGGGATACTGTTAATTGAGATAGTACATGCAACCAAAAACATTTGTACCCCCTTAATATTTTGAAATTAAAAAAAAGAGAGAGAGAGATAGTAAATAGTGGAGGAGGAAAACTTGCAGGGGGAGGCGAGCAAGAATTAAGGATTCAGTGTTGGACACACGGTATGTTTGAGATGCCTGTGGAATAGCCAAGGAAAAGAAAAATCTTGAATGCATTTGCAAAACGGGCCCGGAAGAGAGGTCAGGGCTGAGTTATAACTGTGGGAGTCGTTGGCACTTGGGTGGTATCTGAAGCCATGGGAGTGGATGAGATCACACAGGGGTGAGGACAGACTGAAGGAGAAAAATTTGGGCCCAGGACTAGCTGTGAGATGCACCAGACCTTTAAAGGATCTGGTAGAGGACGCAGAACTGACAAATGAGCCTGAGCAGGAATGGCTAGCAGCAGTTAATTTGCAAAGAAAAAAACATATTTCATGATCACAGACCACACGTCTCTGGCCGGAAGCTCTCAGCCACAACCCCTGGTGGTTGGCTCCAAAAAAGCCTTCTCTAATGCTAGAAAATAAATCTACTCATGCGTGTCTTCCCAGTGGAGGAGGAAAAAGAGCTTCACCCTCACTTAAAAAGATGGCTGCGCTGGAATAACCCAAAGAATGAAATGGAAGTGTGACACAGCCGCTGCGTTCCTAGAGAAGGGTTTGAAGTTCCTCTGGGGCAAACATGAAAGCCTCAGATCAACTCTGTCTTGGTTCAGCCTTGGTTACCAGTAAATGGGGAATGATCTTGCTTATTTGGCAGTAGATTTGCAGGAAGTTAAAGTGCTGAACCATAGAGTTTTTGTTTTCTCTTTATGTTTGAAATTAAATGGGACATTAGATTTAACAAGAAAAGTAGCTGGGAGGAGGTGCAACTTGAAAAGTTCAGCCTTGGATAAAGAAACACAGAGGAATCTTACAAACATCTCTCCCTCCGGGTTCAGTATTGCACCACAGAAGGCATGTCCACCTGATAGACATTGCACGTAAATCCCAGGTGGGATGTTTGTAGACTGTGCCACATTCTAAATCATCAAAAACAGAAGAACCTTTCAACTTTATATAAAGTAAATTGCCAAAATCCTAGTTATTTGCTATGTGTCTGAAAATGGTTGGATATTCCTTCCTGTATAAATCAAGTTTATTAATTTGTTGGGGTCCATATCAGGAGTTCTGAGATGAAAGATGGTCCCTGGTCTTAATATGGTAATATTAACTACATGTGTGTCATTTGTTTTAATATAAATTCTTTAGTGTGAATTAATCTTTATACTCTTTTGCAAATCATTGAAGAATAGGAATTGAAACAGACTACTGCTTCAGGGATAATATTTTTAAAAAAAGGTTAGAAAACTTCTTGCATAAAGCTAGCTGTTTCGCACACTTTTTCACTTTCCTTTTCTTTTTCAAAATATATTTCAGTTCTTCTTCTGCAGTTTCAGTTCCTGTTTCCGAAGTTTAAATATCAACATTTGTGAGGGCACCATTCTAGTTCAGTCAAGCCATTCTTTCAGTGGGTGCGCGACTCTGAATGTTTATGGTCATTAGGGACCACTTTGCCGCTACTTATACTCTTTACCATGAGCTACTTTCGCCCAAATTTCAAATCTAATTTGGCTTCTCTTTGCCCCAATTTCAAATCTAACATGGGAGTTCCACATTGAGGGAGTTAATCTTATATGTCTTCCCAGCCCGGATTTGGGAGTAGCTGCCTTTTTGCTTCCTAATGATTTCTAACCAATTCAAACTAGAAATAACTTTGTATCATTGATGCCCTGCCTCATTCCTATGTATCTGTATTTTTAAGCCTTTTTAATGTTTCATTACCAAATGACTGCTTTCCAGCACCCAGGCCTAGACTTGAACACTGGCATCCACAGAGAGATTGCCGCCCCTGGGCCCAAAGATGGAGTGGACACCCAGGGAAATGCAGTTCTGAGGCCTGAAGGAAAAGAGGGAGAAAGCACAGTTACAGAGGAGTAGCTTTCAGATTGCAACATGCACAGAGTGGAGGAAATTATGGTAGGAAAAAACTGAATTTGGTTTGGAGAATAAACGTTTACGGAGCATTTTCACTGACCAGCTCTCAGCTAGGAAGCTCTCCATGCAGTGCCCCGTTAATACGTACAACTATTATGTGTATCTTAAACATCTGTCTAATTAAGTTACTACAATTCCAAAAGTAAACTCTAAGCATCAGCTTTCTCAAAGTGCATTTCTCATGTAGCATATTTCATTGGTTCATGAAGTTTGGTTATTTCTTCAAAATGTATAAAAATTTAAAGGGAACAGTGGCCATTCATCAGAAATAGCAAGTGACAATGAGTTTTCCAAGAAGTATTTCTTGAATTCTAGGAGTTGAAATTCAGAGTGGTTAGGACAGCCAAACTGGTGGGTGCAGGCCACTTTCGTGGGGAAATTTGACTTTTATAATCATAAAAGTTATTTTTTAAAAAGTTACCACCTTTAGCTTCTAAAGGAGGTATACAGAGCAAAAGGTATAAAATATTTGAGTTGCCAAAGACCCTAACAATTATTCACATCAACCTGCCAATTCCACAGATGGGAACGTAATGTTCAGAAATGTCGAAAAAGTTTTTTAATTCTTTTCGAAACAGAGACAAATGTCAGTAGATGGGAGGCAAACCACAATTAATGGGAAAGTGAAAAAAAGATGTTCTAATACCTGTTTTTTAACTTGCTTCTCTTACTGATATTTCCTGTTCTTTTATTCTTTTTCCCCTTGTTTTTTGTTCTTTTTTAGTGGCCACAGATGTCTTTAATTCCAAAAACCTGGCTGTTCAGGCACAAAAGAAGATCTTGGGTAAGATGGTGTCCAAATCCATCGCCACCACCTTAATAGACGACACGAGCAGTGAGGTGCTGGACGAGCTCTACAGGGTGACCAAGGAGTACACCCAGAACAAGAAGGAGGCAGAGAAGATCATCAAGAACCTCATCAAGACAGTCATCAAGCTGGCCATTCTTTACAGGAATAATCAGTTTAATCAAGATGAGCTAGCACTGATGGAGAAATTTAAGAAGAAAGTTCATCAGCTTGCTATGACCGTGGTCAGTTTCCATCAGGTGGATTTCACCTTTGACCGGAATGTGTTATCCAGGCTGCTGAACGAATGCAGAGAGATGCTCCACCAAATCATTCAGCGTCACCTCACCGCCAAGTCACATGGACGGATCAATAACGTCTTTGATCATTTTTCAAATTGTGAATTTTTGGCGGCCTTGTATAATCCCTTTGGAAATTTTAAACCCCATTTACAAAAACTTTGCGATGGTATCAACAAAATGTTGGATGAAGAGAACATATGAGCGTGTGAATTAAGGTTGTGACTGATCACGATTCATTTGAAGATGGAGCACTGCTGATTTATGAAGGAAAACAAGAAGAATTTTCTAAAGATTACACATATTTCAGGAACGCGTTGCCCGATTCAGTTGTCGGACATTATTGATAGTGCTTTTGTGAGGCTTGTTTTATTTGAAGAAAAGCATGTTGCCAAAAATTCTGGTTAAAAGCTTCCTAATGGGTAACAGATCATGGGAAAGATGTGTGGTTGGGTAATGCAAATGTATAGTTATACAAAGAAAAACTGAGATGGCTCCAGACCTCAGACATTTTTGGGGGGCAGTTGGTGGCATATTGGATATTTCTAACATGTACAAAGTTATGTATTTTGATTTACTTTTATTCCTTCCTGTGTATATGTTTCCTCTTTTGAAAAGCCAAGAGCTTTTTCTTGCTGTTATTGCTCCTTTTTGAAACAATTCCATTTTCAAGTTTACCCTTGATTGTTTTGCTAAAGATTGTGTCATTGACATTCACGAATTGAATCTGAGGCAGTCAAATGTAACCCTCAGAAAAACAGAAAACCGCTTATCTGAAATCAATACTGTGGAAATGAACTGTATTAGATACTATGAATGATGTCCATTATAATATGCTTCTGGAATTGAATCCTGCTTTTAAGAACCAATGGCGATACTTAAATTCCCAAAAATGAAAAGGCTTTGAAATGCTTGCTTAGGGTTTAACTTTCATGTTATCTTGAAAACATACTGATGAAATCATGGGTTTTTTTTTTTTTTTTTACATCCATTTCACATGTAAGAGACAAAGAGAACATCTAGATTGGTCTTGATATTGGAATGATAACAAGTTAGTACCATTAAGAAAGATAAAACAGTCTTCATTTTAGAGATGAACCCATCAAAATAATTTGGGGGGACAAACAAAAGGAAGATAGGATATTGTGAAAGAACATGTGCATAAAAATGAATGCATTTCAATGTTTAAGAAAGTTTGATAAATAAAGAATGTCACTTTTTTATTTAACTGATAAGGTTTTTGTTATTTGTTATTTTGATGAGTAAACCAAAGAATATTTGCATTCCAAATAGTTTGTGTGTTGTTTCTATATAACTTTCTATGTGTGAATGTTCAAGTAGGCATTTGCTTATTTTGTAAACAAGAAATGAAAACGCTGGCCAACTATATCATCTAGGAAGTATTAGGTCATTAAATATGAAACGTCCAATTTCAAATCAAAAATTTAGTTTATTATCTCTCAAACAAGAAGCAGTACAATTAATCAAAGTATGTGCCTGAACTATCAATGTAGTTTGCCATCTTAACGGTAGCTTGTTTAAGCCAGCAGTGAAGAAGCCTCGCGTGTGAGTGACGATGAAATCGCAAAAGGCTTTTTCCATTGGCTGTTGAGAATTGAATATTTTTCCTTGCAAGAAGTGGTCCAAAGCCTAGAAGAAGTGGTAGTCAGTTTTTGCAAGCTCTGGTGAATATGGGGGTTGCCAGAGAGTTTCCAAATCCAGCTTCTGTAGTTTAAGCAGTGTTGTTTTTTGTGACATGGGATCTTGGAGGAGGATTGGCCTGTCTCCATTGACCAGTTTTGGCTCCTTAATCACAAGCATCCTCATCATTTCGTCCCATTGGTTGCAGTAGACATCTGCTGTAATTGATTGACCAGGTTTGGTAAAGCTGTAGTGGATAATACCAGCACTGGACCACCAAACGGACACAGGTATTTTTGATGAATGTTGGGTTTTGGACTGTGTTTTGGCACTTCATCTTTATCCAACCATTGTGCCAAACGAACACTTGCGATTGTCAAAAAGAATCCAATTTTCATCACATGTAACAATATGGTGTAGAAAGTGTTCACTTTTATGTCGTGACAACAAAGAAAGGCAAGCTTCAAGACGGCTTCTCTCCTGATGCTCATTTAATTCATACAGTACCCATCTATCCAGTTCTTTACTTTGCCCATTTGTTTGAAATGGTCCAATACTGTTGGAGTAGTAGTGTCAAACCTTGCTGCTAAATCACAGGTAAGTTGAAATCGATTCACTTCCACCACAGCTTTCAAGCTCGTCATCACCCACCTTGGTCTCAGGTCACCCACATGGCTCATTTTCAAGATTAAAATCACCAGAATGGAACTTCTCAAACCATCGACGTATTGTGTGTTCATTGGCCACATCTTTCCCAAACACTTCGTTGCTGCTCTAGCTGTCTGTGCTTCATTGGTTCCACGATGGAACTCATATTCAAAAACAACATGAATTTTTGACTTGTCCATGGTTTCACAAAAATTGTTCTAAAAAAAAATTGAAAGATAATCGCAAGCCAAACCATGCATTTGAAAGAATGAGATGTACCTTCCCAAAAAAAAAAAAAAAAAAAAGAACAGTTGTCAAAGTGAAATGTCAGAGATAACAACTGTCAAACTTAGTACTTAAGGAAATGGAACATTCCATATTTAATAACTTAGTAACAGACCCAACCACCAGCACTAAATATTTGAGCTGTCACTGTATCTATGATTTAGTGCACACTCTCGACTTCAATTTGCCTGCCTCCCAGAGTATTGACATTAAAATAACAATAGTTCACCAGGAAGGGACCCACAACTAAAAATTTGAGAAATTGAGATCTACTTTAACCCATTGCAGCCTAGAGGAGGTGATCAGTTTTCTAGGACCCTCATTTGCTTGGCTAAGACATGCAGCAAAGGCAAAGAGTATCTTCCTGTTTGATATTAAATCCTGATGCTAAGATTTGAACTAAAAGTACCGTTCTCACTTCCTAGAGCCAACAGGTGATCACTGTAAAATGTTACAATAACAACACAGTGACTGCAGAAATGACCCCTCTAGCTTCATGAACTTGCTAAGGGGCTTATCAATGGCGTTCAGCTGCCTTCCTAGACAGGGTCTGTTTTCCTCCCTTGGGAAAGCTGGGACTGTGATCTGGTGTGAGCTACTGAGTTGATGCATTCTGTTCTTCACCACATCTCACTCAGCAGAGGTGTGGAAAATGGAGGGCCTTGGCAATTGCTGGGCATTCCTTACTCCTCTCTAGCTATACAAAGGACCAATCAGAGTAGACCTTGGGAGGGAGAGATTTTGATCTGCCTGGGCACATTTAGGATCATAGAGTTGTGCCTGTAGGCTGGCAATCAAACGTCTGGGGAGCGGGAGGTGGGGGTGCAGGATTGGGGGGTGCATGAGGGTAAGCAACTCATAATCTCCCACAGAGGGAAGGCAGTGAGGAAGATACCTAAGGAGGGAATCCTGTTTGCTACCATTTCTCAGCATCTTCTGGGGGAGACCCATCTCCTTACCAGTCTTGTGGCTGAAAAGCATGCCTTACAAGGATCGGTTAGAAAATTCTCATTAGCAAGTTCATCTCTAATGCAGCAGACTCCCCTTGTGCATGAAGTTAGTGTGGTGGGGAGTGTGGGGAGCTAGGAAGAATTTGAATGTGCTTAGAGTAGATAATTCTGAGCCAAGTTAATATTAATAGTAATTTGGGGGTCTTAGGAACCTTTTTATAAAATGGGTGTCTTTTTACATTTTGGGAAAAAAAAGAATTGTATTATAACTGATTTTATTGATTTTGCACTGACAGCTTCTCTGCAAGAATTACGAGTGGATATCATGAGTAGATGACAATGCTAAAGTTGACAAGTCATACTTACAGCACAGTCACTGTGCCAGGCACATTCACTTATTAAATCCCTGCCACAGCCTTCGCCCCTTCACCATTTTATAGATGAGGAAAGTAAGGCAAGAGAAATTAAGAAATTTTCACATAGCTATGAAGTGTCACAGCCAGAATATCGATAAAACCTTATTTTAATTTAAAGATGATATGGCTAAAGGCAATTCCAGAAACATCAACGGAGGAAGAGTGGGCAATGTGCTTCTGAAATGGTTTTTCACATAGTGACATTTTAGACAGTGTTTAAATCGCTACAGGTCTGACCTGTTCTCTAAAGATCTGGGTATGATTTTATACAAAGATATTTTTCAAAGTTTTCTACACGGCTCCTAATTTAGGATATCTTGTGGCTCAAATTTCTGTCTCTGGTGGAACTTCAATTCAAGGTGCTCACAATTAACAATGACTTTGAACATGACTCCTGAGGGACAGTGTGCCCCCTCCACAGCACAGGGGGCAGCCGGAGGCTCTCCGTGTGCACACCCAGACGGAAGCAACGGTTCACCATGGTGTCCCCCAGAGTAGGCATGGCATCAGCTGGAAACTTCAGCATTATTTTCCAGGTTTGGAGGCTCAAAATATTTGAGCAAGTAAGTTAAAAAATAGCCTTGCGTTTTTCTGATTATTAGACCTTTCATATACAACTCAAAATTAGTTTAAAAGCGAAGTGTGTGTTAGGAGCTTCAGTCATACAGAAGTAATGCTTTTTTGTCTTATGTATTAATAACACTGTCTCATTCACAATTATCTGGAACCTTCCTTTTCTCCCACCATGTAAATACACTTAAAAAAAAAAACCACAAAGCTTACTTACACTTTCTGATGAATTCCTGTCCCTCCTCTGAAAGGCTTACAATAGCACTTTTTGTGGTCTGTACATATCAAGTCAGTTGGATTTTTACTGAGAATTTTAATTTATCCTTGAAATACTTGATGAATTATAACTTAGCTCATACTATATTAGCTAAGTTATAATTTAGCATACCAACCTTGACAGACAATAAATAAAGATGAGTGTGTTTATCCATGTAATGAAATATTTGTACTAAAATGTGCTATTCAGTTGTTAGAATTAAAATATTCCAATAAATGAACTTAATTTGCATGTTTGTAGGAATTATAATATTTAAAATTTTTAGCCAGTCTTGCATTTTTACACATGCATTACCTAAATTAGCAGAACTCTGCAGTATTTGACTTGATATATTGCATTCTTGGGCATAAAGCTTCTGTGTGATTTGGTAAGCTCATAGCAAGCTTTAAGGACTCAGTGCTATTTATGACAGATGAAGTTTTATCCTAGCTTGGAAATAATTTTTATTTTCTGTGATTCAGATAAAGACTTTACAGAAACTCACTGGTGAAAACACTGAAGCACTAACCAGAAAAATGAGTCAACTCTGTTTCCAAAATGATACAACAGGAAAAATCCTTCGTTGCCTGTAGTCCCCTGTGACCATCATACAAAGTATCGAAAATTCGTTTTCTCTTTTACTAAGTTTCCCCGCGGTCACTTATATATGCTCAGAGCCAGAAAGACATTTTTATCTCAGGGAAATTCCAGAAATGGAAACATTTTTGTGTAATATTGATTCATTTCTGTTCAGCCAAAGACATGTTTTCCACCTAGCAATGAACATCGGCCCCAAGTTACAGGGGACAGGCCACTCCAAAAACATACTGTCCGCCGAGCACTGAAAAGGATACAGACAAGCCAGCCAGCATTCACGATTAAGAGAAAAACATCTGTGCTTTGGAAAATGTTCTTCGAGGACAGAGAATTGTGCTCTGTGTCCACCAAATTTCCATGATCTTTTCAAGATTAGACAGCCAATGGCTAAAGCCTCCTTTTATCTTTCTTCATGGGTGGCGGAGGAAATTCTCTGTCTTCCCTCCTAACAGCTGCTTGACGGTATTTCTGCCTCATGAAAATAAAGTGGCTGATCAGGCACTTGGGGTTTGTTCTTACCAGAGGAATGACTATTTGAATTTAAAAAGTATATTTTGACTCATAAAATGATCTAAGACAATGTGCTGCTCTCTACTTTGTTTTTTCCATTTAAAAGCTTACAGATGGACTAATTAACTCATATAAAACTGCCTGATGTGAAGTATGAACACAAGGCATGGAAGCAAAAACTCAAAAGAGTATAAATATCTGCATTGTCACCGTTATCGGGCGTGATTGATGTTATGTAAGAAGCCCAGTTTCCAGTTTCCTAGAAATGGACTTTGATCAGCCCAGCCGGAGTTACCACTTGCCCACTCTAAATGACTTGCCAGCATCTTTTGCTGCTGTCTCCTAAGGCCACTTGTTTTCACTAACGAATAAACTTACGGCATAAAATTTAAGATATGTTTAATCTCTCAGAAGAGGACTTGCTGATAATTAAAGTTCCAACGTCGTTGCTGTTCCCTAATCATACGGACTTTGTGTTCTCATGACTGAGGAGTCACACTTTTCGCTTGCTGAAATGTTCAGTGGAGAACATACAGTGAAATCCATGAGCGGAAACATTCCCTGGTATTTTCAAACACCGTGTGTCAGGAGTTTGGCATCTCTTCCTCGTGGGACTCGCTGGAGGGTGGCCAGGTAGCAGCCGGCAGGGTACAGGGGGCAAGTGCGGGAGCAGTCAGGAAACCAGCATTTCCAGCTCCTTGACTGCCAGGGAGCAAGCTCACCTTGTTTCTAAAATTTGCATAAAATCAACTACCTCATATTCTCACTTTAAGGATAAAATTTTAAAAACATGGAAGGCTTTGAAGCCTCCTGACGGCTATTCCCTGTGTGAGGTATTGTTTACTGCGGCCTTTCTCTATTTCCAAATAAGCAACAAAAATAAGCCAGAGCCTAAAATAAATTAAGCAACAGACTTCAGAAGACTGATAGAATTTTATTAAATCCCAGACCCCTTAAAAATTTGTTTTTGCTTTCAATTTAGGAAAGTTGTTTTCATTCGAGTTGTTGAAAGTAATGATTTCTGGCGGTTAATGTACGTATGATCTCTTAACCGATTAAATTCTGAGTCTCTTAAATTGATTATTCCTGCGGGTTTTAGTTATCTGTTGCTGCATAATAAACCACTCCAAAATGTAATGGTTTAGAACAATAACCGTTTTGTTCTCTGCCATGAGTGTGTGGGTTGGAGGGGTCGAGTGGGCGGGTGTCTTCCCTGGGCTCTCTCGCGTGGTTGCAGTCAGGTGGTGGCTGGGCTAGAGGCTTCTGAAGGCTTGACGGGGACACTGGGATGACTGGGCGTCACTCGCCCCTGGTCTCTGCTTATCGCTTACGAAGGGCATCCCAGAATGCAAGGGCAGAAGTTTCCAGGCATTCTTGAGGCTTATGCCCACAACAGACCCAGCTTCCTTTCTGTCTCATTCTACCGGTTAAAGCAAATGACAGGCTGTGCTGGGGTCCCCAAGAGCACCTTCAAGTTTCATGACTCCCTAGGACTCACAGAACTCAGAAAAGCTTTTATCCTCATGGCGACGGTGCATTACAGGGAAACGGTACAGATTAAAATCGGCAAAGGAAAAAAGGTGCACAGGACAGAGGCCAGGAGAGACCAGGCAGGAGCTTCCAGTTGTCCTCTTCCGATAGAACTTTACATTCAGCACATAATTTTCTCAGCAATAATGTGTGACAACAGGTACAAAATATTGCCAACCAGGGAAGCTTGCCTGAGCCTTGGTATCCAGGGTTTTTATTGAGTTATCTAGCACCCACGTAACTGACCTTAGTTACTCAGTCTCCTGCCCCTCCATAGGTCAAACTGATATGGGATGGGGCAGAGCCTCAGGTGAATAAAAACAGGTGTCTATCGGAAATCACATTGTTAACATAAACTGTCTGTCATGGCTCAAGACCCATGTATAAAAAGTCACTCTCATCAAAGTGTGATATTCCAAGAGCTTGGAGATTATTTTGCAGGATCTAGCCAAAGCCTAGTCCTTTCTTTGAAATATGAAGGGTTTGAACACCCAATCCTGCTAAGTTAACCCTTTATTGCCCACAGGCCCAACGCAGATTTAGTATAGGAAGAAATACATAAGGGAGTGAATTCTGGGATGCATGGCTCTTTGAGGTCATGTTTGGAGACTAGGTACCACAGCACTCTTTTTCCCTCATGGCTCCAGCAAAGACAGCAAAGTACTTAG
>CAUYSK010038774.1:0-11225 GCA_963575035.1 Avahi laniger
TTCTATTTCAAAGAGTCTACATAGTACTGTGGTTTCTACCCTGAGGCCCCTCGACCCCTTCTAACAATCTCACAAGGTCAACATATCAGCATTTACATCTTACAAGGAAAAGAAAGAGGGATGGGGTGGGTGGGGTGGGAGGGGGGAGAGAGAGAGAGAGAGAGAACTGCCAGTCCTCTTGTGCCTCAGCTAGAACTGCCACACGGCCACCTCTTCCACTTTGTATTAGCCAAAGCCAACCCCCAGGGCAGCGAGATCCAAGGGCTGGGGAAATAGACTCCGCCTCTTGAGGCAGAAGCTGCAAAGTCATTTCATAAATGGCATGATTATAGAGAAAAGAGAAAGAATTGGCACAGCTTTGCAATCAGTCTGCCACACGGTGGGTCTATTTTCCACTTTCCTTTCCACACATCTTATCCTGGCAGAGTCATAGGAAATCAGAGCTGGGCTGGGGGAGGGGCTTAAAAATTAGCTAGGCCCTAATCACCCATTCTACAGATGCGGAAACTGAGGCCCAGGGAAGAAAAAGAACATAGCAGGTATCCTGGCCCCAGGCTCTCCCCTTTGGTTCAGGGAGCAGTGCAGACCAGCAGCTGCCCTCTGCCACCTTGCTGTGGTGTGCTCTCTGACACCCGACTCTGTATTTATGAGTCACCCCCAGCCTTGACATTTGTGTAATTGTCTTCCACACACAAAGTGCCTTCACACATTATTCTATCTCTGCGATCACCCCAAAGGGAAGGGTAAAAACAATGATAATGATCACCCTGAACCCTCACGGAGCACATTCCAAGGGGCAGGCATTGTTCTAGGTGTGACACATATTCACTCATTTAGTGCTCACACCACCCCTGTGAAGGAGGTACTATTGTTATCCCAAATTACAGAAGGTGAGAGCGAGTTCAGAGAGGTGAAGTGGCTCACCCAAGGTCGCATGGCTAATGAGTATCAGGACACAAACCTAGGTCTGTCTAGCTCCGACGACAGGCCATGCCAGCACATCGAGAGGTGGTGCCTAGGTTATTCTAGCTCGATCTCCCCAGAGTTCTGGCCTGGAGTGGGGCTGAGGCTGGTGTCTGTCTCCTGAAAGAGGAGCTACACGTGAGCCCACCAGAGTCTGGGTAGCAGAGAGATATAAAAGAATACAAGAGCTCGGTGTGTGGAGTTCAAATCCTGGTTCCCCCGACAGCTAGCTGTTTGACTTTGGGTGATCTATTTAACCTCTCTGCCCTCAGTTTTCCAATCTATAAAATGGGTGTGATAATAGTAGTACTCACCTCCTGGAGTTGTTGTGAAGATTAAATGAGTTAACATATATGGAGCAATTACTGGCACGTAGTAAATGCTCAATAAACAGTGGCTATTATTATCGTTATCTGGCCTTTTAGGCTTCTGGAACACCAGCGAGCACACAAGTCAGCACTCAAAGCTGCCCGGCAAGAATTGAGTCTCTCCATCAACAGGAGGAGAGTGAAGCCACCCAGGGGTCTGTTCTCCTCCCTTCATGGCCCCTGAGCGCTGGGTCCAGGTTTTTAGAGACCCTAATCAATGAGAAGAATATGGTGTCCCACTCCTATTATATAGGTCTGAATAAAATCAATACTAAAACATAAAATAAGCACAAAGAAGTTTAACAATGCTCTGATGTTTTGGACGATGACAACATTGATACTTTGTCTCAAATATTCAAATTTATTTTCATGCCTCCTTAAGCATGTTCTTGGTCTGACTTGGCGTGACCCTGCACTGGGCTCCAGGCGGCCTGGGCGGGGGGCCCAGGGAGTCAGCGGATGCTACGGCAGGAGCCCTTGGGAGGCGACAAGTAGATCCTTTCCCAAGAACACCCCATACTACAGGGGGTGCAAGGAGAAAATCCTCACCCGGGATGCTAAAAAAAACCCTCCAACCAACAATTTGGCAGCTGCGGTTGCCAGGGAGATGATGAGGGATGCAGGCGGAGCTGCCTCCCACCTGGCAGAGACCCTGCCTCCACCCCAGCCCAGGGGGGCATTTTCCTGGTGTCACTGAGGGGGTGAGAGGCCAGGCGGGGAAACAGGAGCCCGAAGATCACATTTCCCCATTGTCACCCATTGTCCTCAGAGCAGAGGGCATGGACCAGACAATGGGCTGAGGGACAATAGGGGACAGCAAATGGTCTCTCCCCCACCCGGAACCCCACCCCCTCCCACCAGCTGGTGCTGCTGGGCTTGGCAGGCCCGCCGGAGAGGTCGGGGTGGGGGCCCAGGCTCCGCTGGCTGCAGACCCCTGCCTTGCACCTGCCCACACTGGGTTTTTGGAAAGAGGCTCTGATTGGGAATTAAGACCCGGGAGTGATGAAAAATCAAGGGAAGAATAACAACAGCTAACAGTCGCTTGTGTCTAAAATAAATCTGCCCTTTGTCCGAAATCTGAATTCCTACAAGGCCCAGCAGGAGGAGACCCCAGCCCACCTCTCTGGCATCTCCGTGCTACTCCCCCTAGATCCCGGACCAGGGCCCCATGGTCCCTCTTTCCAACCTCTGCACCTTTGCATATGCTGTTCCTGCACCAGAAATGCCACCCCCAAACGTCCCTGCATGGTCAGCTCCTCCTCACCATTCCTGTCCCACCTTCGAGACCACTCTGTCTGAAGTAGAAGGCAGGACATGGCTCCTTCCAACAGCGCTTGTCAGAGGTTTCAATGGTTGATTTTGTTTGTTTCCTTATAACACATCTCCCCCACTGTGGGCAAGCTCCGCAAGCACAGCGACTGTGTTTAGCTTATTCTTTGCTGTCTCCCCTGCACCGAGAACAGTGCCTAGCACCTTGTAGGTGCTCAATAAATATTTCTCAAACGTCTCAAGCTCCAGACACTTAATCCTCCCAACCCACCCTATGAGGTTGTTTTTGTCCCCATTTTACAGAAGGAAGAATGGAGGTTCAGGGAGAGGTTAGTAATTGATCATGCCGAGACTAGAATCTGGGGCTGATCTGGCTCGACAATCCCTCCACTCCACCGCCTCCTGCCAGCTCTACCCGCATAGGCCCCTTCCACTTTGGGCCTCGGTTTTTCCATCTGTAAAATGGCAAGGCAGAGCTTAGGGATTCCTGGAGGCGCCTGCTGCTCCGACAGCCTAGGCTCTCACAGAGGTAACAGCGCAGCCAAGCCCTTCCCTACCACCCGCTTGTCCTCTCTAGTTCGTGGTCTCACCACTGCCTGGCTCTGGAGGCAAGAGGCCTGGGTTTAAGTGTTAACAAAGATATGGAGGAACTTGGGCTCTCGTGCAAATGCAAAAGATCATATTAATAGTAGAGTCGTTTTGCAAAACACTTGGCATGCACTTACCATAGGACACAGCATTTCATTCCTAGGTATTTACTCAAGAGAAATGAAAACACATGTCCGCACAAAGACTCTTAGGTGACTGTTCACAGCAGCCTTAAAACTGGAATAATCCACATGTCCATCAACCGGTGAGTGGACGCAGTGTTGTACATCCACACCGTAGAATACTACTTAGCAATGAAAAGGAATGAGCTACTGCTATAGGCAGCAACATGGGTGAATCTCAGAATAATTATGCTGAGTGAAAGAAGCCAGACACGAAAGACACAAGCCATGTGCTTCCATTTCTGTGAAGTTCTAGAAAGGGCAAAGCTGCAGTGACAAAGGATAGGCCCAAGGATAGGCGAAGAGCTTGACCACACAGGGGCATGAGAGGCTCTGTGAGTTGATGAAAATGCTCTGTATGGTTCTGATATCGTGATGCAATAAGAAACGTATATTTGGTTTCCCTCCCTGCTCCTGGCGTAAAAGTTTCTAAAACCTCTGGACATTCCTGAGTGGGAGAGCGAGAGGCGCCCCTTCCAGCCACACCTGAGTTGATGCTAGTGTGGGAGCTCTTGAAGGATGGAGGCTGGTTGCCAGGGAAACCCACCCTGTGGCTGGAAATTTCAGCCCCAACCCCTGGCCTGGAGATGGAGCTGATGACCAACAGCCAATGATCTAATCAATCGTGCTGTGTCGTGGAGCCTCCGTAAAAGCCCTAAACAGCTGAGTTCAGAGAGCTTCCAGGTTGCTGAATGTGCCCATGTGCCCGGAGAGTGGCACCCCAAACTCCACAGGAGCAGAAGCCCCTTGCCCTGTGCGCCTCTGCGTCCGGCTGTTCATTTGTATCCTTTATAATACCGTTTGTCATAGACCAGCGATTGTAAGTAGAGTGTCACCCTGAGTTCTGTGAGCCCTTATAGCAAATTATCTACCCAAGGAGGGGGTCATGGGAAGCTCTAATGTGTACCCAAGTCAGACAGACATGTGGGTAACCCGGGGACCTTCTACTTGCAACTGGCATCTAAAGTGGGGGTCAGTCTTGTGGGACGGAGTCCTCAACTGCAGAGTCTGTGCTAACCCCAGGTGGTTAGTGACAGAATTGAATTAACTTGTAAGACACCCAGTTGGTGTCCGCAGAGAATCGGAGAATTGTCTGGTGGGGGTGGAGGGAAACCCACACATTTGATGTCAATCCTAGCACTTTGGGAAGCTGAGGCGGGAGGATCTCTTGAGGCCACGAGTTCAAGACCAGCCTGAGCAACATAGCAAGACCCCATCTCTACAAAAAAATAAAAAGAAAAAAGAAAAAGAGTGAAAAACAGATCCCAGTAGTAGCAGAGAAACAGTTTTCCTTTAATCATGATTGTGGTCACAGTAGCATGACTGTATACATTTGTCAAAACTCATCAAATTGTACGCTTGAAATTGGTGGATTTTCTTGTATGTAAATTATACCTCAATAAAGAGACAAAAAAAGGGGCAGGGGAGGACTCCAACGTTTCAATTCCAGCTCTGCCATTCTTCCTTTGAAGCGAGCCGCCCCCTCTTAGCAAAGCGTGGAGTCTGCATGGGGAAGGAGCTCGGGCCTCGTGGGTACCAGGCTTTCGCTAACCTGATAGCGAGGCGCAGCTGGGAGCGTTTGCAAGCCAGCCTCGCCCCTCACTCAGGCTGCTCCTGGTAACCCACTCCGGCAAGCCCTTGGCAGGCCTGGCACTGGGGGGGCTCTGGGGCTCCCCCGTCCCCCAGGTCACAACATCCCCTCTCCATGGATGGAACAGCCTGCCCCTGCTCGGTGGTGATGTCACCAGAGAGGACAGCTCCAGGCCCAGAGAACAGGACAGGCCCAAACACAGAGGTCTCCAAACCCACACTCACACCTGCCTGCCTCCATACCTGAGCACCTTCTTTCCCGCAGGAAGGTAAGGAGGGAGGGGGGCAGAGGTACTGCACCCACCCCCAACACCTACCGGGCCCAGGGCTACTATACAAATGGAGGCTTTGTCAGGAGCATCCTCCCGCCCCTTCCCTTCCCAACACTGATGCCAACCTCCTCTACAAGTGTCCTCAAGCGCACAGGTGTGGCCACGGCAACCTGCATGGCCAAGCACCATCCACAGGTCTGACAAGTGACCACCCTTTGGCCATCCCTTGGGCCTAGGGATGCACACACCGGAAATGTGGTCCAACTGCAGGAGAATGACCCAGGGAAGAGGCCCACAAGGCCCCAGAACCAAGCCTAGCGCCATCTGAACAGGGAACTGGGGGGCCTGGGTCTCAGAGTATGGTACAAAAGAGATGTGGCTTGTGGGTGGACCCATCCCCTTGGCCTTGCAGACTGCTTGCCCCATGGAGATGGAGCTGGCCAGAGCAATGCCATATCAGAACCTTCTCCAGCACATGCCCAGGGCAGGGGCTCCAGCTGCCCAGATCTAGGGGCTACGGGCGGTACTGGGAGGTGGCGATTCTGGGCTCAGATCACAAGAGGTTTCGAATGCCAGGCTAAAGAGTCTGCTGTTCTAAAGGAAATGAGGATCCATGAAAGAGTTTAGGGAGCAGATCTGGATTTTGGAAAGGTTCATTTAACACACATTAGTGATCATCTGCTATGCGCCAGGAGCTGGGGCTGTGGCCATGACCTCGAAGAGACTGTGAGGGCACCAATCATGCACAATGGCAAGGAGAGAGTGCTCAGCGGGAGGAGGGAAAGGGAGCACCTTTGACTGAGCTCCTGCTCTGTGCCAGGCACGGTAGAAAAACTATTACTATCTTGGCCAACCTTCCCCATAACCTAGGAGGGAGGTTTACTTTCATTTCACAGTTGAGCAAAGCGACGCTCAAAGAGGCAACATGAGTTGCTCAAGGTTACACAGTCAGAAAGGGGTTGAGCTTGATTTGAAACCGGGTCTGACCCAAACCCGAGGTTCTTTCCACTTCTGCTGAGAATGGGGCCCCAGCTCTTTCCGCAGAGCAGGTAGCAATGAGAAGGCGGTGAAGTCCCGTGGGAAACGGAGCTGACTGCAGCTGGAACCGGGGAGCTGGCCAGCTAGAACGTACTTGTCTGCTTTTTTAGAAAGAATTAAGAACTGTGCAAAGCAATTAATTCCTGTGGGACCCACCCCCACTTCCCTGCGATTTCATCTTTCTCACCTTCCTCCAGCCCCTTCCGGGTGGATTTTCCATCATCCTCTCAGAAAAGCTGGAAGAGGGTGTGGGAAGGGGATTCTCCCCTCCAGAAAGCCAGGTTCTTTGCATTCTTTGGAGGGACTGGATTTGGAACCAGCCAAGGAACACCCCTAAAGAAGTTTCCCCAGGATTCACTCACGTGGAGACCCTGGCCAAAGCCACAGGGAACATTCTCCAAAGAACACAACTTGCGGGTATGTGTCTGTGTCTGGCTGGGTAAGTACGTATCTGTGTGTATCTGTGGCATGTTTGTGTGTGAGCATGTGTACGTATGTGTCTGCGTTTATCTGTATGTCTGTGTGTCTGTGCAGGTGTGTGACCATCTACAAGCTCCGCGTCAGACCAGGGCTCTGGTCCTGTCTGTGCCGCTCACTGGCTGTGGGGTCCCTCGCCAAGTTGCCTAATTCCTCTGAGCCTCCTTTCCCTCCTCTACGAGATGGGGACAGTGACGCTCTAGTCAGCTGTGTCGATGTGAAGATTAATGGGACAATGTATTCCGTGCATCGTTCCAGACACAAACTGAGCATTCGACATATGATAGGTTTTTATGTCACTGGGGCCTTTGGCCCCTGCTCCTTTCTAATCCCACCTAACACCGCTTTCATTCATCCATTCAACAATTGCTTATGGAATCTTCTTTATGTGCCAGGTGCTCCAGTTCTAGACACTAAACAGCCTTCCTCAGAGGTTATAGAAGTGGAATAGAAACCAGACTTGAATAGACCAGTTCAAGTTCTTATTTATTCATTCATTCACTATTTATGGTACCCCTTTCTGGCTGTGTGACTTAGGCAAGTCATTTTCCTCATAAAGCCACCATCTCCTGGTCTATAAGAAGGACACAGAAATAATGCCTGCCTGCCTTGTTTGGGGATGGGAAGGGTGGATTGAAAACACAGTATGAAAAGCCTTTTTCCATTTAAAACATGGCGCAAGAGTAGCTATCACTAATGCCGGGGGCCGCGCCTGCACTGGGGTACAGCGCTGTACCGCTGCAGACGGAGGGCATCTCGGGCTACACGTGGTAAACACGGTGGGCGTTTACAGGTGCCCAGCTGAGCACCACGTCCATCTTGCCAGAACTTAGCGTGAGGATCTCGCTTTAGCAGGTGCCTCCTGACTCCACGCCCACCTGGCCCAGGTGGCTCCACTTTCTCTGGGCCTCTACATTCTTCTTTCCTTGCGACACCCTCCTCTTGGGTTGTTCTCGATTCTTAGAACTTTCTAACTGATTAGCCTCTGGCTGATGCACACCCCAGAGTGGCCTTCCCACCAGGACACAGACACTCTTTTCCCAGCTCCACATCTCCAAACAGCTGTCCCCCCATCTCTGCAACCCTCGGAGTAACCAACGACACAGCCCCCAACAGAAACCCCTCAAGAACCAAGGCCATTCATACTCATCCTCAAAATGTGTTTGGACCACCAGTTGCCCCAACTGGGAATACTCCCTCCTCCTCCCCTCCATGAGTCCCGCATGTTCCCAAGTCTAGCAAAGCAGGCGCAGTACAGGGCAGCACCCCGCTCCACCTCCTAGTAACCACACATCTTCGCAGGTGGCTTCACCTCTACTCCTTCCTTACAGAGTACTTACCTCGCAGAGTTTTTGTGAGAATTTGTTCGTATGTGTAAAGTGCTTGGAATAGTGCCTGGCATACAGTCCACGCTCCATAGATGTTAGTTTGTTATTCCGTCCTGCGAGACTCAAGTCAAGAAGTCCTGCCTGGCCAGCTGATTTCTCCCTCTGAGCTATTGCAACACCTGTGCGGATACTGACTTTTTCCCAGCTTCACAAACTTTGCAAGCATTCACTGGATTCCCACAGAGATAAATAAAGCAGAACACTGGCCCCGAGGAGCTCCAGCCTAGTGGAGAGGACAAGGAAACAGGTCACCGAAATCTGGAGGGGGAGGAGGGCCGGGACAGAGCGAGCACAGGGGCTGGCTGGGCTCGGTCCAGAAAGCTTCCTGAAAGGAGAGCTGCCCAAATGGAGTCTTCAAAGATGAATAAGTGTTAGACAGACCAAGAAAGGGAGTAGGGACTCTTCGGACAGAGGGGACAGCAAAGGCCCAGAGGTGAGAGAAGGCCTAGGCCCTTTGAGGAACTGCAGGTCATTCTGGGTGGCTGGAGCAGAAGGAGGTGGGGGAGGGGGCTGGGGACAGGCTGGGAGATAAACAAAGGCCAGGACACGGAAGGTTTCCAATGCCCTGTTTAAAAGCTAGGACTCTAAATGCAACCTGGTATCCTGGATCAGAGCCTGCAACAGAAAAAGGACAATATTGGAAAAATTGGTAAAATCTGAATACCGTCTGTAATTTAGTTAATAACGTTGTACCCATGTCGATTTCTTGGTTTTAGCAGCCACACCATGGTTACGTAAAAAGCTGACACGAGGGGAAGCTGGGCAAAGGATATACAGAAACTCTGCAAAATCTTCGCAGCTCTTCTATAAATCTAAAACAATTTCGAAATTAAAGGTTTTTTTTTTAAAGATAGACCTTCTCTTGAGGGCAATGGGGAACCACTGAAGGGTCTATAGCCATGACATAACCAGGGCAGGTTTGGGCACCATAAAGATTACTCTGAATAAAGTGAGAGACTGGGGGAGTGGCTAGACGCCAAGAGAGAGCCGCCCTGATCCAGGAGGCTGTGGGGATGGGGAGAAGTGGGCAGAGTTGAGATCTCATCAGAAGGAAGAGTTTAAGAAATTTGGTTTTGATAGGATGAGGAGGTGAAGGGGAGGGCTGAGCCAAAGGAGATACTTGAGTTACTGGTTTGGGCAATGTGATCACCAGAACTCTTTGATGGCAAGTGACAGAAATCTAATCAAACCATGAGGGAAAGGGGGAAATGTATTACCCACCACCCACTTCCGTCCTGAAACAAATCAAGGAAAGTCAGAAGTGGAGTTGACTTGGGGCAATTAGAACCCGGGCCTCAGGCACCATTAGAACACCCTCTCTTTTCTTGGTATCTTGGTGTCATTCTCTTTGTCCAACTGCAAAGAGCTCAGGACTCATATCTTTAAAGCCTTGTAACCGCCCAAGAAAACACATTTTCCCTATCAGCTCCAGTTAGAAAAATCCCAAGGAAGAGCTCTGATTGGTCAGGCTTGGTCACATGGTCTCTGTACTTGGCCCCAGCACCGTGGCCTGGGGAACTATGATTGGCTTAATTTAGATGTTTCCCGCCCCTATGGCCAGGGGTAGAATGCTGATGGGCAGGCCCCATTAGAACTAGAATGGGAGAGGAACAATGATGCCAAGATAGGGGGTGCCATTACCCAAAGAAATAGGGACAACAGAGAAGTGGAACAGACAGACAAAAGGATGGATGTGGTGTTGTTTCCACGATAGAAGAGCAGGGGAGAGACAAGTGAAGGAGGTGGAGCAGAACGGAGTTGGGTTTACCCTGGACAGGGAATTTCGGTGCCTGGAGGATGTCAGGTGGAGAAGCCCCACAGGCTGAGAAGGAGTCCCCCGTGTGAACTCCATTTGGCCTCCCATGAACTTGGACCAGCCAAATATCCTTCTGGGGCCAATGTTTTTGGCATGGCTGGCCCTCCCCGGTCTGAAAATGGTTCCCTCTATGGTGAAGAAAAGGTTACGAGCTGTGGAGTCAGAGGCCTGACTTTAAAGCTCACTCCGCCATTAACCAATCATGACACCTTGAGCAAGTCACTAAAACTGTCAACCTTACTTTCCTCATCTGAAATATGGGCATAATAACCCTACCTCATGGAGTCTTTGGTAAATTTTGGCTTCATTTGCTTGGTTAGTTAATGTATCTACTACACTTAGCACAGTGCTTGGAACAAAGTGAGCACCAGGTAAAGGGTAACTACTTGTAGTCCATCTGGTTTGGCTTCAGTTGTACAACTTTCTGGAGTTTTGAAAGAATGGATGGATGGTTGCATGGATACATGGACAGATGGATGGATGATGGAGAGATGGTTGCATAGATGGATGATTGTATAGATGGATAGTTGAATGGATGGTTGATTGGACAGATATATGAATGGATGGATGGGTGGATGGATGTTTGGCTGGCTGGATGGATGGATGGATCACGGATGGTACTATGGTTTGAATGTGTCCCCCAAAGCTCTTGTGTGGGAAACTTAATCTCCAATGCAACAATGTTGAGAGGCGGGACATTTAAGAGGTGATTAGGTCATGAGGGTCTGCCTTCATGAATGGATTAATGCCACTATTGTTGTAGGAGTGGATTCATTATTGCTAAAGTGGATTTGTTATAAAAGTGAATTCGGAGGCCGGGCGCGGTGGCTCACACCTGTAATCCTAGCACTCTGGGAGGCCGAGGCAGGCGGATTGTTTGAGCTCAGGAGTTCAAGACCAGCCTGAGCAAGAGCGAGATCCCGTCTCTACCAAAAACAGAAAGAAATTAATTGGACAGCTAAAAATATATAGAAAAAAAAATTAGCCGGGCATGGTGGTGCATGCCTGTAGTCCCAGCTACTCGGGAGGCTGAGGCAGAAGGATCACTTGAGCCCAGGAGTCTGAGGTTGCTGTGAGCTAGGCTGACGCCACGGCACTCACTCTAGCCCGGGCAACAAAGTGAGACTCTGTCTCAAAAAAAAAAAAAAAAAGTGAATTCGGCCCCCTTTTGTGCTCTTGCTCTCTCACCATGAGATGCATTTCACCATAATATGACGCAACAAGAAGACACTTGCCAGATGTGGCCCCTTGGTCTTAGACTTCCCAGCCTCCAG
>CAUYSK010038775.1:0-70702 GCA_963575035.1 Avahi laniger
TTAAATCATACATAGTGTAGTGTGATCACATTTGACTCAAACTAGAAATCTAATAACAGATAACAGGCAAATTTGCTCCAAACACCTGGAAACTAAACAACACATTTGTTAATAATCCATGGGTGGAAGAGGAAGTCTTAAAGAAATAAAAAAAAATACACAGAAGTGAATGAAAGCGAAATGTTCTGGTAACCCATTTCACAATCAACTAATTTCAAGGAGTAACTTTTTATTAAGGGATAAAAATAATTTTTAAAATTATGATTTATGTCTGGGTGCGGTGGCTCACGCCTGTAATCCTAGCTCTCTGGGAGGCCGAGGCGGGTGGATTATTTGAGCTCAGGAGTTCGAAACCAGCCTGAGCAAGAGCAAGACCCTGTCTCTACTAAAATTAGAAAGAAAATTAACTGGACATCTAAAAATATATAGAAAAAATTAGCCGGGCATGGTGGTGCATGCCTGTAGTCCCAGCTACTCGGGAGGCTGAGGCAGGAGGATCGCTTGAGCCCCCAGGACTTTGAGGTTGCTGTGAGCTAGGATGACACCACGGCACTCTAGCCTAGGCAACACAGTGAGACTCTGTCTCAAAAAAAAAAAAAATTATGATTTATTTCTGAATTTGAATATCACTTTAAGAATTTTTTGATGATTCCAGTTGCTACTGCTGCTCTTGAGCAGTGTCTTGGAATGGACACAGGTTGTGTTAAAGACTCTATTAAAACAATATAATTAGCAACTTTACTGAAAGAGGCAAGAAAAAAATTTTATGAAATAAATGTATAATTTATGAATTATTTATCTTTATTATATTACTACTCTGTCCAAATATCACTGGCCCATCAAGAGAATAGCTAGACATGTGCAAGAGCAATAAAATTCCATCAGCTCTGATATTTCGCCAACTTTCAGTCATATAAAAAACACAGCTTTACATATAGTTTTCATTCTTTTATTCTGAACGTGTATTTGTGAAAATAAGAGGCAGACGTATTTAACAAACTGTAACCCAATTGTATCTTTTAAATATTTAGACACACGGTGTGTCAATTTCCATTTCTTCTCTTGCCCTGGGCCCAGCAAATGTCAGAGGAGGGCCCGGCCCTAACCGCCCTGACCCGCAGGACCGCAGCTTCCACTTCCAGAAAAGGGAGATGAACCAGGCTCCTGGTGCGCAATGGGTGCTGAGTACTTACGGCTTAGTTCCCTCACTCTCCTGACGAGGAATCAGTGTTTAGGGAGTCTTTGGAGGGTTTTGTTTGTTTTATTCTTGCTTGCCTGTTGCCTTCTTAGGAGAGGAACGTGTGGGGCTCGGGGGTCAGGAAGCGGTCGGAGGCGCGGGAGAGAGGACAGAGATGTGCGGTGGGGCCGGGTGGGACGGACTCCCAGGGACCGGCTTTGGAGTGGGAATGAGGAAGAGGAATCCCCACCCACCCCCGCAGGAACGGCTCCAGGATTGGAGGCGTGTGCTGCGTGTGCCTGTGTGTGCCTGCGTGCGACGAGGGGAGCAGCCCCGACTCCCGCAGACACCGTCACGCATGACGAAGCTTCTTCCCCTCACGCGCGAGCCGCGGCCACGCCCGCACACTCAACACGCCCGGGGCATTCGAGGGTCCGGTTGCTATGGCGAGCGGGAGCGCATGAGCCCAGCCGCCCCTCCCGCCCCCGGCCAAGCCCAGTCAACTCCCACTCTGATTGGCTGCTGCTTCCTCATTATGCAAATCATTTGCGTAGAGTCGGCGGCCAGCTGCCTGACGTCATCAAGCACGGGGGCTGGGGCTCGGGGCTTGGCTCCGGGAGAGCTCGGGCGGGAGCCCAGAGAGCGCCGAGCGGGGACCTCAAGCCAGACCCGGGCGTCCCACCACCTCTGCCCGGGCCTGCCCCGCCCCGGCCCCGCCCCGGCCCCGCCCCTTTCCAGTCCGCCCCACCCCCTCTACGCCCCTCCACCCGGACCCCGCCTCCCGGGTAGCCCCCCCGCCCACGCCGCGCGGGCCCCGCCCCCTCCCCTGGCCCTCGCCACCGGTCCAGGGAGGGGACGGCGGGACAGGCGGAACCGGCGGGACCGGCGGGAGGGCGGACCGGGCGGGGATATGGCCGCGGCGCCCGGAGGGTCAGCGCCGCCCGCCGGCCCCAGCCCGCGCCTGGGTTTCAGCACCGCGGACAGCGGCATCGGCATGAGCGGGCTGAACCCGGGTCCCGCCGTGCCTATCAAGGACCACGACGCCATCAAGCTCTTCGTGGGGCAGATCCCGCGGGGCTTGGACGAACAGGACCTCAAGCCGCTGTTCGAGGAGTTCGGCCGCATCTACGAGCTGACGGTGCTGAAGGACCGGCTCACCGGCCTCCACAAAGGTGCGCGGGGTCAGCCCAGCCCAGCCCAGCCCCAATCCCATTAGAGTGTGGCCCGGCCCCAACCCCAGCCCTGCCTAAAGCCAGTCCAATATCAGCCCCACCTCAGCCCAGCCCCCTCACCAGATCACAGAGTCCCCAACCCAGAATTTTCTCTCTGACACCCTCCCTCTGATCATCACTCCGGTCCCCTAACATGTTTGTTCTCCACTCTAACCTCCAAATCCCTACCCTCCACCTGTCACATCCCAACAGTTTCTGCCTTTCACTTGGACCTCTCCGCCATCCCTCCCATCAGACGTCCCAAATCCTGGAATTTAGAAACTTATTCCACCATCTAGATCTCTAATACCCTCAATCTCCCAAACCCTGGACCCAAGCATTCCTGAACCCTCCACCTGGTGCCACCCCACTGAGTCCTAACCACCCACACACACATCTTGGACTTGCACCCCTCCTCTGGCCTCCAAATCCAGCCAACACCCAGAGCCTTCTTTTGACTCTCAGACGGCCAACCTAAAAGCCACAGACCCAAACTCTCCCCTTCTTGGGAACCGAAGCCTGTCTAACTGACAAAATCCAATTCACCTCCCAGGAGGCTCTTAGTTCCAAATGCCCCCTTTGTGTTTGACAATAACCCCAATATCTCCTACCCTTTGCCAAAATCCCAACACTCTCCACCTCTTCTGATTTGAGTCCAGAACCCTGACCTCAGCTGAGAACTCCCACCACAGTTTGTCCCCTTCATCTTAGATTTCCCTTAGCTGAATCTACACTTCTTTCATCCCCTAACTCCCCTGACTCCTGTGCCTCTTCTTTGCTCCTCCCGAGTCCCCTTTATGGCCTCCTGCTTTCCCTCTCTCACAGGTGGGTCCCAGACCAGAGCACTCTCAGGGCGGGTCAGGCTGAAGAGGCAGAAGGGGATCTTCTCCCTGCCCTTGCTAGAGAGACGGAGGCACTGCATCCTGTCCAGCCACACCCCTTTCTTCCTGTAGAGAGAGGGAGGAGGCTTGTTTACATGCAGAAAAGACTGTCTAGGCTAGGCTGGAGTAAGAGAACTGGAGTCACATGTCATACATGGGCAAGAGAAGAGGAAATGATTTGAGGAGAAACGCCTTTATCTCCCCACCACTGCCGCCATGCTGTGGTTTCAGGTTTTGGTGGGGAAGGGTCACCAACTATCCTTCATGATCTTCATAAGAGAGAAGTGGTGGGTCTTGAGTAACAACTGCAAGTACATTGCTAAGGGCTGGGAGCTGGAATCTGACCGCCACTTCTCTTCAACTGGGAGGCCTTGTGGGTTCCTTGGCACACTAATGTAGGGTCTTCGAGCAAATGCCCAGAGAAGGGCTGGGACTATCTGGTTAGAGGTATTGCTTCTACCCATTAGAGTGAGGTATGTTAAAGGGGGCATGAAAGGACAAGACCACACCATCCGGATTCCTTCCAATGCAGCCCGACTGCCTGCCTGTCTGTCCATCCATCTACAGCAATTTATCTTCTCATTTTCTAGACATTGATTTCAGGAAGCACAAAGCTAATCTTTGTAAGCCATCTATACAATAAGAGAAGTGTATAGCATACTCATTCTCACTGAAACACTACCAGAGTCTCTGAACTGTTCCCTCATCCTTTCTCTCCGCATTTACCTCGAATTCTTACTGTTTTTTCATTCTTCTGTTCCTCAAGCCATGCTTCTGTCTTTCCTTCCCTTCATTCTTCCACCTCCTATCCCAGGTAGTCCACATGAGGCTTCTTTAGGCAAAAACTAGGCCCCTGAGCCTTTCAGACAGGCAACCTGCCCGGTTTCTGACGTCAGATGATAAGACTTGGTGGCAAAAGACAGAGCAAGGATGTAAGTGGAATCAGGTGTTGGGTGATTTATTCCCAAACCAACCTGCAACTTTCTAAGGCAACTGTTGCCTTGCAAGATGATTGTGGAGGGTCTCAAGACATCCTCCCCACCCGCTCCCCAGCAACAGTGACATCTAAAAGCTAGAATTGCTCATTTTCCTTTTGATGGCTGGGTATTGAGGGAGGCAGCAACAGTGCTTTGAATACAACCCCAGCCTGGGAGTTAGGAAATTCCAAACCCTGCCCTGCCACTGACACACTCTTTGGGCTTCAGTTTCCCTGTTGACATGATAAGAGTTTGGCGCAGGAGTTCTCTAAGTTCCCTTTAACTCAGTGGATGGCAGATAATCCACCCATTGTAAAGGGACAGCCACACAGAACACACCAGAAAAAAAATGCTCCCGTTCACCTTTCTAGTCTTCCGAGGTCTAAGTGGAAGCCTGCACCAAGTTCCTTGTGGCTTCCCGCGACTGCTTTCTCCTCCTTCAGCCCATCTCCCCCTACGCTCAGCAGTCTCTTTTGAAAACACATCTTACTTACCATTGTCCCAGTTGCTCTTAGGAAAAAGTTGAAAATCTAACCGAGGCCTACAAGGCTATGTATGCCTTGATTCCTGCGTATCTCACTCTGCCCGCATTCACCAGCCTTCAGCCAGAGTAGCCACTCTATCCACTTCCCCAACACACCGAATTCCTGACTCAGTCTTCACAGATGCTATTCCCTCTGCCTGAAATAATCACCACCCTTTTTTTAAACCTGGTTCTTGAGAATTCAATGTTCTTGTTCTTGAGAACTCAAGGTCTTCATTGAGACATTCCCCAACCCTTTGGGCTCAGTTAGGTGCCCCTGATGACTTGTTATCTAATCCCCATGAGGGCAGGGAACGTGTCCATCTTGTTGCCACTCTATTCCCAGGCCTGTCATAATACCACACCATAATCAGTGTTCAGTATGTATTTTCTGAATGAATGAGTGCTCGGTGACTTTGGAAAGGAGGAGATCCCTATTTCAGTGCTTCTTAGCAGGCTACAGGTTCTGAGGCTGAACAAAGAGGGGATAGGCCTGATCATTTAGCTCAACCAAGACCCCTTCTCTACTTCATATCTGCTGGCCCTTTTGGAAGAGCCAGATTTGGGGTACAATAATGCTTTAAGAGGCCCTATCTTGAACCCCTGGGAGAGCTGACAGATCAAGCTCCTGGGATAGGATTAGAAAGTCCCTGGAAACTCCACCTGGAGGAAGCCCTTAAACCAGTCCCATCTTCCAAGACTCAAATCAATCCATCCCCCAGCTTCAAACTTAGGGGAGAAAGGTGTTGGGAAGGAGTTGTGGGGTCCCAGGGTTGGCCCCAAATGCTTCTCTTTCTCTCGTGCCTCCTCCCATCTGAAACTGAGTTGGGAAGGAATTGAGGCTGATCCTGGGAGACTCCATGAGTCTGAATCCAAAACAGAAGGGGGAGTCTGGGTTAAAGATGAAAGTAAAGCTGCTTAGGGAGGTTTAAGCCCAACTGGACTTATGGCTGGAGTAGGGAGGGAGAGGTGGGGTTGTATGAGCATATGACCGAGTGTGGGTACATATGTTCCCTGGGCAGGAGGCCAGGAGCAAATGAAAAGGGGCCAGAGCCTGGGACATAGGTCCCCAGGCACATGAAGCCCTTCCCTTCAGAGAAGGTGGGACGCAGAGAAGCCTTCTCAGAAACAGGGTCCTTGTTTAAAGGAGAGTAGCCTTAAGTTTGGCAACTTAATAGGGTATTTTGAAGAAGAGTATATGGGGGTTTCAGGAAACCCCCTGAGCCAGCCTCTTCCTCTTCAGGCTGTGCCTTCCTCACCTACTGCGCCCGGGACTCTGCTCTCAAGGCCCAGAGTGCACTACACGAGCAGAAGACCCTGCCAGGGGTAAGTCCTCCAGGGTTGGGGGGTGGGAATCACCTCAGGCTGGGGACAGTGCCCTATGTGCATGCCAAAGCAGCATGTGGGGGCTGGGTTGGGACCAAGAACTAGAAGCAGAGTCATTTTTCTAAGAGAGGGCTGACCTATGCCCTGAATAGCTACAAGTTCTTAGTTACACTCAATCTTCTGGCTTAAAAAATGGGCTCAAGACTCTTGATAGAGATGTTCTACCTCATCTTCTAGGAGAGGCATCAGTGTTGTGGGCTAAGCTAGAATTTTTTCACCTTGGCTAAAATCATGGCTTCAGGTGTCATTTGTCACTGATGTGATCATGTATGCAAATACATAGGGTAAAGGCTCTCCTGGGCTAGCACCCCATTTTCTCCAGTCCTAGGGTCCTTGAAGGCATTTTCTTCTGGTCTTCTTCCTGTACTGGTTTTTTGGGGGTACCTTGAATCACCAAGATTATCTTCCTTCCACACTTCAAATGCTTGGCTAAAAGTTAAGGGAGACCTGATTCTATGGGCAGCGAGGCTTGTAGGCACCGATGGTCTCTGGTCTGGTCTTGGCTAATGGATAATCACTGGACAAAAGGAAAAATAGGACCTGCTGACCATGTGGCAGAAAGAAATTGTGGTTGTTAGGATTTAGCATAGGTTTACCAAGAGCAAGTCACACTATGCAGACTCATCTTCTCTTGTCCATGGAGTGGTGTGTCTAGAACAAAGCACAGTTCAAATGCCTTAGGCAGGCCAAACCTGGGACTATGTCCAGTTCTGGGCTTCAGATTTAAGAGAGTCATTAGCCTTCCAGAAAGAGACCAGGATGAAGTGAAGACACAAAATGTATCATGGAATGACAGTTTGAAGGAATTAGGGTTATTTAACTGGAAAAGACAGGGTTTAGTGGGACTTTAAGAGGGAAACATCATGACATAATAATTAAAAATACTCGTTGTTGAGTCTCGCAGAACTGGATTTGAACCCCAGCCCTGCCATTTACCAGTTCCAGTTCTGTGTCTCTGGCATGTTGATTAGACTCTAGAGCTTCAATTTCCTTATCTATAAAGAGTAGGTTATACTAACACCTGCTCACTGGGCTATAGTAAGGATTAATTAAAGCTTAGCAAGTGCCTGCACAGAGTAAGATCTCAATAATATTACTGTTGGGTGGGGTACCTGCCTTCAGATTCTGAAGAGGAATTTGGTTTTCTCTGAGTGGCCCCAGAAGGCAGGGATCAGGACCAGTGAATAGAAAGAATAGACACTGATCTTAGCTCAGTGTAAAGAAGTCACTTCTCTGAATTGGAGCGGCCCAGCAATGGAACCAGCTTTGCCAAGAGCTGATCAAGCTGTTAATGGGGTGTCAGATCCTAGAACAAATCTTAGTAACTGATGCAATTTAAACTTCACTCCTGGGGACTCAGTGCCAAGTAACACCAACTTATCACCGTCACTAAGCCTCTGTATGCAGGCTCTGGAGTCAGACAGACCTGGGTGTAGATCCAGGCCCCACCGCCCATTGGCTCTGTGTCCTTGAACTCGTCTTTATCTCTAAGCCTCAGTTTCCTCATCTGTAAAATCGAACTCATGGAGTTGTTGAATGATTAAATGAGCTAAGTCATGTAAAGTGCTTAGCACTATTCTTGGCAGAAAAGAAGCCTTCAAAATGGATCAGCTAGCGGTAGTTGTAACAGTAACAGCAGCGTCAGTGGGAGTAGGAGGAGAAGTCATCATTCATGCAACCACGGGCGCAAATGACTTTTGCTGCTGGAACCAAGAGCGGATGAGACAGCCGGAACAGTCCATGTGGAAAACAGCACGGGAAAGGTGCCGAGACAGAAGGAGCGGGTGGATGTGGAAAGGGGCTGGGACCGTGTGGGAGGCCACGTGAGCAGGGGCCACACGAGAGATCTGTGGGGGCGGTGGTTGAGAGGGGACGTTGAGCGCAGGCTGAGGGGTTTGGACGTTTTCCTGAAAGTGAATGGGAGGCACTTAAAACAATTTTAGATAAACTTTGGGAGAAAAAACCTTCTCCTCCACAAACCACAGGACTCGGCTAGATGAGGGATACCTGGGAAGCTCTGTGAAACTGAGGGCCCCTGAGATAAGGGCTGTGAGGCCCTAGAGTACTGGGAGAATTTCTGGGGTAGAAAAGCAAAATAATAATAACTAACATGTATTGATACCAGTGTTTCTAGCATTTTACACGCTCTAAATCACTTAACCGTTTGTGAAGAAGGTATTGTTCTTTTTTTCATAAAAATTTTACGATGGCATTTCAGACAGGATGAAGAAGGTATTGTTATTGGCATTGCCATTTTACAGATGGGGAAACTGAGTCATAAAAATCAACCGACTTGCCCAAGGTCACATAGCTGCTAATGGGAAGACCTGGACTTTGAGCCCAGTTAATCTGGCTCCAGAACTCGTTCACTTAACCACTGCACTGTTACCTGAGCCACCCTGGTGACAGAGAAGGGGTCTCAGGTTCTAGAGAGAATGGTGACTGGGGACATCTGCTGCCTCCCACTCTTCCATCTGTAGACCTCCAACGTGGCCTAGCTTCCTCTGGTACAACCAGGATTGGCTTTATTCGCCCTCCCCAGCTTAACAAAGTGAAAGTTAATATTTAATTATCCTCATAAATGGAAATCGCTGGCTGTGTTGGCCAGCCCCAGCAACGTCCGTGTCATCAGTCTTTGCTGTGGGCCCGCCGGGGGCAGCAGCAGCAACTTTATTCACCTGGCTTCAGGCTCGCCAGCATGGAAGGAGGAGGGTGCCCACCTCTCTGCAGGCCCTGGGTCCTGAGCACAGCTGACACCTGTTGGAGAAGCAGGGACAAGATTTTAATCTGAGCTCCTGTTGGAGTCAGGCAGGACTGTCACCATAGAACCAGGAAAGGCTGGGTCAACCCCCAAAGAGAAAGGCTGGACTCCTAGGGGAAGTTTCATGGGGTCTGATGGGCCAAGACTGCCTCGTGGCCCCCCTCCACTTGCTCCTGCCAATTTCTGTCACCTATCAAAGCTTGGCTTCCTACTGGGGGCTTCCTCCAAACCTAACGGTCTGTCCCACCTGACTCCCCTCTCCTTTTCCCTGTGAAGCCGGAACTACTTTTAGCCTCACTTTAGGTTCTACCTGAAGAGGGTGAGGCCCAACTTCAGCCCACTTTCTGGATTCAGAGGATGTCCCCTTCCTTGTCTATCTCTCTGCTCACGACCTTCCTTCCTTTGGGAAGCCATCCCTTCAAACACTGGGAAGGAGGCAGGCATAGCTGATAGGGGAGCACATTTGCTTTTGCAGGTTGTGCCTTGCACAAAACAGCTTGGAGAGGACAAATGGGGGCAAACATCTAGCCACGCCCTATTGACCAAACCATGCACATTTCAGGGCTGTGTCAGCCCAGAGGAAGGGGCACGTGTTTTCTAAGTCATCCCCAGGAATGGGGGAATGCCTTTTTGTAATTCATACAAAGGCCCACATGTGCTAGCAACCACTCCATGAATGAGTCTAAGTCTTTGCCCGCAAGGAGCTTCCAGCCCAGAAATGAGCCTCACTGAAGTTTACATCCGGGTATGGGAAAGAGGCATCAGGTGTGGAGAGGGAGGTGATGCTTTGCAGAGGAGATGCCAGCTGAGCTGAATCATGATCACATCTCACCATATTTGAGGATCTAGAAACCTAAAAGACAAAGGCCGCTGCTGAAATTCTGGGGATAACGTGAAAACCAGCGGGGAATGCGTGCAGCAGACGGCTGGGGCTCCATGTGAGTGGGGAGCATCATGTATGTTGGGCAGCCAGGGAAGCCAGACTCACAGGTTTCACCCACCAGTCTGGGGATCTTGGGCTTTCTCAGGAGGCCCGCAGTGGGGGCTGTGGGTGGATTTTAGGCAGGGAAGAGTGAGCGACTGGTTTTAAAAGATCACCCTGGCTGCAGTGGGAAGGTTGGGCTGGAGAGAAAGCAGTACTGGAGTCAGGATGACCCTTTAAGACACCGTTGCTCGAGTGCAGGTGAATGATGATGCTGGCCTAGAGCAGGCGGTAGGCAGGAATGGGAGAAGAAGGTAGACTCGAGAGCTATTTAGGATGGCCATATAGATTCCAGAACCAGTGGGACTTCATACTGGATTGAATTAGAGAAGGGAGTGGCTAAAATGATGAGGTTTGCTTTTCTTCCGTGCCACTCTTCCCTGCACCTCATGACTCCTTCCCCTGACCCACCAAGAGTCCCTTATTCAGGCGGGTTCTGTTAAACTCTCTTCCCGTGGAGAAGGGAGAGCTGAGGGTGTGAGTGCCGAGTGGAAGAAATAGTTGACATCAGGACAGAAGGGTCTGAAGAGGGCAATGCTGAGCCCAAAGGCGGGACTTCTAAACCAGCCAAGCAGGGAGCCGAGGTAGGCGATCGCCTTCTCTTCTGCTCAGCGGGTCGGAAGGACCAGGGCCTTGTGCATGTCTGTGCTGCCTCTGACCTGCCCTACTCCATTGCCTGCAGTAGGTTGTTCTCTCTGACATTCTCTGCCTTGATTTCCCCTCCAGGGCTGGTCCCTGAAGAAATGGGCCTGGACTCCACCTGAGAAACTCTCAAGGGAACAGGTGCTCAGCCAGGGCAAGGGCTCACCTGAAGTCCCACAACAGGTTCTTGGCCCAAGAGGCAATGTTCTCTTTTCCTCAAAGGGGAATCCTGATCACCTCACCCCATTCCCACGTCCCTCCCCTGCCTACGGCAGGGATGAGGCAGGGCAGGATGACCAGGAAGCTCACGTGGGCTGCTCTCTTTCTCCTCCAGCCACACACAGCATACCTAAGTCCCAGATGTCCTCCACAAGCCCTGCTGTTGGGGACTGAATGCTCAAAGCCCTGGGGAACACTAATCTCCTCAATTCTGTCCTCATCTTCTTAGTTTCCTTCCCCGGGGACTTCCCTGTACCTCCAAACTCCCAAACTGCCAACTTCCCCAAACCCTAACCCCTGGATCCAAGAGTCAGCCAATATGCCCTCCTCTCTCTGGAACTATACAAAAAAAAAAAAAAAATTAGCCAGGCATGGGGGCGTGCACCTGTAGTCTCAGCTACTCAGGCAGCTAAGGCAGGAGGATGACCTGAGCCCATTTGAGGTTACAATGAGTTGTGATTGCGCCACTGCTCTCCAGCCTGGGAGACTCTGTCCCTAACAAAAAAAATAAAAATAAAAAATAAGAACTATAGTCCAGTTCATTCTTCCTAAACATGCCTTGAATCTGTTCATTTCCTTCTATCCACGTCATGCTCACCTCTTACCTTGATCTTCTTGCCTCTAATTACTCTCTTTCCACTCCTTTCTCTGCCTAGTGAGACAGCCTATAGATCCTCGTCAGACAAAGCTGACTAGGTCATTCCACTACTTAAAATCCTTCCCTGGATCCTCACTGGCTTTTGAAATACCACAAAGTCAAAATTCCTTGACATGGTTTTCACAGCCTGCCCTCATCTGGCCCTGCCTACCTTTCAGTTTCATATCCTTCCATCAAAAAAAAAAAATGTATTATGTCAGGAGCAGCTACTAGGACCCAGCCATTGTCATTTTTGCCACAACCCTGAGAGGTAGGATCATGATTCCCTCCTTTACTAATGTGGACACTGAGGCTCAGAGACCTTAGAGGAGTTGCCAGGGGTAGAGCCAGGATTTAAACCCACATCTGTCTGACTCGGAAGCAATTTGCTCTACCCTGGCTACCCATGCCAGGTGCTCACCTGAACCCTTGCTACTTCTGACCTGCAGCTCCCTGTCCTTTCCCAGCCATCTGGAGTGCTCCGCCACCAGCCCTACCTCTCCCACTTTCTCCACATGGCCAGTGACCCCAGTTCTGCAAAGCCCCGGTCATACGCTGCCTCCTTCAGGAAGCTTTCCCCGAAGGTGTCCGGCTGGAGTCGGCCTCTCCCACAGCTCTTTACCTTGCACTCCCGCAAGGCCCTGGTCCCCGTGTGCCTCCCTACGTGTGTTCGTGTCTGAAGAACGGAGTCAAGAAGCACAATGCAAAAATCACAGACTTCAGGGTTAGGCAGACCTAGGGGCAAATCCCAGCTCAACGACTTCCCTGCCATGTGATCTTAGACAAGTGCCTTAACCTCCCTCAGCCTCAGCTTTCTCATCTACAGTAGGGGACAATGGTGTTACCTTGCAGAGTGGTCGGAAGGATTTAGAGGCAATGTTTGTAAAGTGCCCCAGGAAGGGCCTGGCACTTAGTGGGCTCTCAGGAAATGGTGGCATTATCTTCTCCTCTGCAAACCTATAAGGAGAGGTCATCACTGTTTGCCCTGAAGGGCCCAGGCTGGAGCTCCCCACAGAGTTCAGGAAATGCTAGCAGCGTGTCTGAGCCCTGGAAGGCCTGGGCCGGGTCCGTGGGAGACATGTCCATACCACCCAACGCCCACTCTCCATCAAACGGCGGTGAAGTGGGTGGGAGGAGGGAAAGGGGCGACCCCCAGAGCACCAATGAGCACCATCTCTCAGGAAACCCAGCCGGGGAGGCAGCTACCATGGCAACTGCCGCTGTCACATGCGCTCGTCACTCTAGGCTCCAGAGAGAAATTCTCAGGATCTATTTAAGAACTAATAAAATAATGATGGTCTTGCTCACCCTCACTGCCCCCCGCCCCAGGCTTCCACTCCTCTCTTCCTTCCCCACCAGGCTCCCCGCTGCCTCTCCCGCACCCGCTTCCTGACCCGCATCCCCGCGTTTCCTTCCCTCCTCCGCCAGTAATTCTCTTTCCTCGCTCCTTTCTAGGTCTGTCTCTTTCTCTCCCATCATTTCTGTCTTCCCGTGTTTCTTTGTCTCTCCCTCTGGCTGTGCTCTCCATGGCTCTGTCTCTTGGTCTCTCCTCCACAATCACAGGTGGCCATTCCCGGGGACGGGTCCTGTCCTCCTGGTCCCTGGCCCAGGCCAGTCCAGCCCTGTCCAGCTCGCCCTGATCTGCTTGGATTGATCTGTCATCCCCTCTAGACTGCAAGCTGAGTCCTGCGGTGTCTCGGCCCCCACCCGCAGCCTGGTACACTGCAGGTGCTCCACCACCCGCGGGTGGGTGTGTCGGAGCCCTGGGTGGGGGGGACGGTGCAGGCTCAGGCTTGGCCTGTTTCCCTTTCCTTTTTTTTTTAAATAAGTCCTCCCCACCCCTCCCACCCCCAAATTTGATTCGAAGGAAATTGCTCAACTGTGACTGCCAGGGCGTTACCATGGTTACTGGGTAGCACTTGTGGCTATGGTAACAGGAAGCTGCCTGTCGTCTCGGCAACGAGCGCATTGGTAAGGGATGGAGTGGCCCCTGATTGGTGCAGAAGCAGTGCATTTCCTGAGGGGAGGGGGTCAGATCATCACCTTCTCAGGCCAGATGGGCATCAGTACCCCTTCCTCCACGAACAGGAAGGCCGCTGTTCTTTCCTCCCGGCACTCAGCTGTCTGCCCCCCAACAATAATTCCTCACATCCCACGCACCCAGCTCTTGGCAGTTTACAAAGACCTTTTGCGTCCCCATTACCTCATGTGATCCCCACAACACCCATGAGAGGAAGGTGAGATGGGGGTTCAATCATGAACTCACTCAGGGTGGTTGGGGGACGGGAATGTGGGGGGATATATTGAAATCACCTAGGAGCTTTTTCAAACTTTGCAATCCCCCAGCGTAAGAGTCTAGTATGGTTCCTGGGTGATTCTTATCCACGCCTGATCGGGGAACCCCTGAATTAGAAGGTGAAATTGGTTGGAGGGGGAAGGGATGGAGGGAGAAGGCAAGCTGCTTTGCAGGTTTACTGCTTGGGTGACTTGGAAGATCAGGTTTGGGCAAAAAGATGAGCTCTGGCTTGGGTGTGTTGAGTGAAGGCGCCCATGGGCCTTTCTAGTGGGATGTCCAGCAAGCAGCTGGGAACACGGGTCTGAAGCGCAGCAGAGAGTGTGGGCTGGAGACACGGCGTTCTGAGTCACCCTGTGCGGACAGCAGCTGAGGCTGCGGGTGGGGATGAGCCTACCCAGGAAGAATGGGAAGGGTGAGACAAACACGGCTGAGCATGGCGGCCCTGGAAAACTCCAGCATCCTCTGGGGAAGGGGAGCCCAGGGAGGGGAGGGAGGGGCTGAGTGTAGAGACCAGGGTGACACAGAAGCTTGGGAAATGTTTTCCCCGTTTGAAAAATTGAATGGGTGGCTTACTTCAAGCCATACAACCATGAGCTGACAGCACTGGGGGAAGACAGCACTCTGTCTGATTCCCAGATTGTTTAATCTGAATGATTATAGTCTCAGTTTTCGACATAAAACACAAGTCTGCGGTATCAATTCTACCCTCCCACACAATTCCTCTCACTCGAAGACTTTACGTAAGTCCAGGAGCCAGAGGGACAGGCCTGACATAGTCCCTGCCCGGAGCCCACGGCAGAGGAATCTCTTTGGCCGCTGCATTCCACCCTGCGCCTGCCACGGAGCTCCCGTCGCCCGTCCCTTCCAGTTTCGACACCTTCTAAATTCCTGGATCTAGGGAAGGAATATTGGAGAAAATCTATAATCCCAGTGTGGGGGTGGTGGAGTGTGGAGTTCAAAGGGGCCGGGCTCGGATCCTGAGGAGTTCCGGGGTGGAGAAGCCGGGGCTCCAGAACCAGGCGTCATGCTGAATGGGTATGTTGGTCCGATGTCTTTCAGATGAATCGTCCGATCCAAGTGAAGCCGGCTGCCAGTGAGGGCCGAGGAGGTAACTTCCCCATCTGATGAACCTCAGGGTGTCACATGTAGGGGATTGTGGGCCCACCCCTGGAGTGAGGCCTACCCACGGCTTATTACTGGAGTTTCCCTGGGTCAAGGGGACAGGTGGGGCCCAGAGTTGCTCAGCCATCCCAGCTCAGACCGAGGACAGCTGGGTTTCTGGGGAGCCCAGACCCAGGAGAGGCAAGAAGGGCTGAAACAGCTGCTGGGAATAGAGCTCTTACCACCTCACCCCTGGGGAGAGGCCCATTTGCCAGGTGTCACTTCCAGCAATTTTTTTTTTTTTTAAAGAATCAGGTTGGGGTTATTCGCCTTTTCCAGATTGTTCTGATTTCAGAGAAAGCAGCCCATTCATTCCTTGATTGTAATTGCCTGGTTAAAGATGAGGCTGGTACAATAGACTTTATAAGCCATAGTAAGTCCTCTCTGCTGAGGACCATGGAAAGTCTTTGAAAGTTTTTAGCTGCACTCTTTCCTTAGCAAAAGACCAAATGCTCCTTAAGAACAAGAAGGGTAGAAAGCTTGTGTTTTCTGCCAATCAGCTGGGGTCTGGCCAGCTTCCATGCTGGCAAGGCAATATTGGCTTCTGGTATCAGTTCTTGGTGTTTTCCTTGCTATTGGGTCTTATATCACTCCAAGATATCTGCCTTTAGCCTTTCCTGTCAGCTGACTCTCTCCCTTGGGCAGGACTCTCTTCCTGTCTTACCTAAGATCAGCCATGACTTTGTAAGGTGAAAGAATGGAACTCAGTTGATATAAACGTTTATTGACTCCTACTAATTCTGCACACCCTCTCAGTCTTCACGCTCAGTGTCCACACCCACAGGGGTTCTGGTGGCTTCATGGTTCCATTGTGGAATTTATTCCTCCAAGAATCACTTTCTTCCTCCTCTTAGATTCTCTGACTTTTAGGCTCTGATTCTTGATCTCTGGTCAAGATGTTATCACCCCCACTTTATCTTGGAACGATATTTCTAAGTTTTCTCCTTTTTCCATACACACACAACCTCCTTTCCCATCTCATTCTTTCCAGACATTCCCGGATGCATAGAAAACCTCTGGTTCACGTGCCCCAAGAATTTCTGCTCCTTGGGAAACTCTATTAGGCATCAAATCCATTGTCTAAGCCCTGTCCACAAATATGAAACAGTCCCACAGCTGAGAAGCCAACTAAGAGTATATGAGTGAGCTGAGAAGCAGATGAGTTGGGCTGTAGTTTATTCAACCATCCAGGCAACATCTTCTGAGTAACTTATTCCACATTAGGGATACAGATGAAAGCAGAGCAGACCTGGCACCTGGCCTCATGAAGCTCGGACGCTGCGAGGGGATGTGGGCAAGTAAGCAAGGGGTCAAAATTCTGTGTGAGCCTGCTTTTCAAAGGGGGAAGTCCAGGAGGAATTTTGGGGACACAAACACACAAACAAGGGGCACCTAACCTAGTCTGAGAAGTAAAGTGGGCTTCCAGAGATAGTAATATTTAAGCTGAGACCTCAAGGATGAGCAGGAAGTAGTCAAGATAGAGGAAGAAGAGATGGAGCAAGTGTCTTAGGCATAGGTTGCATGTGCAAAGGCCCCAGAGTTCAGAAGAATATGGTGCAACTTAGAGTCTCGTTCAGGAACTAAGTCCACAATGCTGGGGCATTCCTGCTCTATGGAGTCCAGCATATCTTATCAGTATTTGGGCAGCTGCATTAAGGAGGCTTCCATGCCAATAACGCTTTTGCTTGGCCTGGTCCCTGTGTCGTGGTCTTCTGGGCTCCAAACAGTGACATCAGCCTGAGTTTTATAATTTTCTTCTCCTTTTTTGTACAAGTTTTGCTGATGTCACATCATTGACAAATTCTGTACGCATGGCAACTGAACTCAAAATTTTAGCAGTTATGTGTTACACAGATATTTCTGACAAATGATGGCTCTCAAGGAGCGTACAGGGTGCAGCAAAGAAGGAAAAAAAAAAGGAGCATACACTTCAAATGCATCCATGAATAATTCTTCTTGCAGAATGGGACAACCAAGCCTCTCAATTGCTCACTGTTCTCTGCTATATATTTAGGAAAGAGGAGGCACATGTATCCAGTCTTGCAGAACAGTTGGGCCTTTGTAATTTATAAGTATTTTACTACAACTGATCTGTGTTAGATAATCATTGCTAATCAAAATGTGTTCCTTTTTTTCAATGCTATCATATATCTCTTCTAAAATGAGTTCAACTTTCTGTTGAATTTTAATACAACCTTTAGAAACTCAACTTTTATTTTTTTCTTTAATTTTTTTTTTTTTTTTTTTTTTTTAGAGACAGAGTCTTGCTCTGTTGTCCAGGCTGGAGTGCAGTTGTGCAATCATAGCTCACTGCAGCCTCCAACTCCTAGGCTCAAGTGATCCTCTTGCCTCAGCCTCCAGAGTAGCTGGGACACTATAGGCACATGCCACCATGGCAAGCTAATTTTTTTATTTTTCTAGAGATGGGAGTCTCACTATGTTGCCCAGGCTGGTCTTGGATGGGGCCTCAAGCCTCTCAAGAAGCTGGGACTATACGCTTGAGCCACCACAACCAGTGAAACTCAACTTTTAAAAATGGTATTGGATTTTGCTTTTGAAATTTAATATTTGACACCATTGTGGGACACCCTGTCCCATTCAAGTCTTATCTCCGTGACCCCAGACATTCTATAAATCTTCAGAGTTAATGGTCACACCTGACCTGAAATATTTAAGCCAGTGAACCTGCATCTTTTTTTTACTATTCTTACAATTAAATCCTTTAGTTTACAGCTGACTAATAATAGTTTCTATATCTAATAAGGATACTAGTATCAATGGAAACATAATCTAAGGGATATCAAAGCCAACATAATCTTCCAAAATTCTGCCATTTTCTTCTAGAAGAGATTATTATCTAATTTTCTATCCCATAAAGCAGGGATCATCAACTCAGATACTACAGGAGCCCAGACTATCATGATTTATAAAAAATTTACATTTTAATTATATTAAATGTTGGCAGATAATTTAATTTTTTAAGAGTGGACCAGCACCGTGAGAGCCTAACCAAACCTATTAGAATTGCTTCTTTGGCCCAAAGACTGCCATGTTCCCCCCGCTGCCATAAAGAAGGATTCTATTGTGCACACGTGAGCTTCTTAGCAAAACTAGCTACTTTGTGTTCTGTCACTTGAATTTTGATGCTAATGCAACGGAGTAGTAGTATTCTTACTTTTTTTTTTATTCCAAATAAAATTTTATTAAATGACTCTTAACTATTGACTTCACTGAGTGACCATTATTCTATGTTTAAAAATGTCACCTCTTCAGAAAAGGCAGTATTAGTTTCCTCTCCTAACTTCTGTTTTTGTCAATAATGTTATCCTATTTCTAATCAGTACAACTTAAAACTGCTAAAATAATCTATTTTATGTCAATATTTAATAAGTCATCAAAACCTACTACATGTCTTCCATCAAAATGCCTTTGGCTTATCTCGTCTTATTTTTTCAATGGCCTGCCCCACTTACAGCCAACACAGAGACCTCTACTGACTCTTCTGGATTACAGAAAAAATTCCAAACCTCTTTGATTAGCTTTCGTAGCCACCTACGATTGGTCATCCTTGCCTTTCTAAATCTTTCTTTTGGACTCTCTTGTTCACACTACTCCATCCACAAAGCCCCCATCTGTGTTAGCCCTTCTGCTCTTATGTTCAAACCTGTCTTGCTATCTTCAGTAAGTAGCTAAACAGTTAGTCCTTTCTAATCCAAAATATATTCACCTTTCGAGCTCCCTTTTCTTCAGCTAAATCTTCCCTAACCTGTCTAGTCTTCAATGACTTCCCTCTTTGTTGAAACACTTTCTTCAATCAGTAAACATGAGGTTTGTGTTTGAAATAACCTACATACATACTGTATTGTATTACTTTTAGAAGTTATTAGTGGCCGGGAGTGGTGGCTCACGCCTGTAATCCTAGCTCTCTGGGAGGCCGAGGCGGGTGGATAGCTCAAGGTCAGGAGTTCGAGACCAACCTGAGCAAGAGCGAGACCCCGTCTCTACTAAAAATAGAAAGAAATTATTTGGACAACTAAAAATCTATATAGAAAAAATTAGCCGGGCATGGTGACGCATGCCTGTAGTCCCAGCTACTCGGGAGGCTGAGGCAGGAGATCTCTTGAGCCCAGGAGTTTGAGGTTGCTGTGAGCTAGGCTGATGACACACACTCTACTCCAGGCAACAGAGTGAGACTCTGTCTCAAACAAACAAACAAAAAAAGCAGTTATTAGTAACACTTGTCAGTTCTGTGCCTACAATACAGTAATAGTAGCAATACAACAAGATCTGCTGGGTAGAAGGTGCCAGGGTCCTCTTCCTCCACAGCCGTCCCTCACAGCCTTGGTGGCACTTTTCTCAGAGTGCTAGATGTGCATCTGGGCCTTCGTGGACCACATTATAGCAGCCCTTTAATGTACCCCAGCCAGTTTCCATAAATTCTGCAGCTAAATTCCACGCTGTTCCTGTACTCCACTCTCTAAGCCTCATTTTACACCCTGTGGCAGTTACACATTGAGCAGGATACTATTAAAGGAAAATGCATCTAACTTTCCAAAATGAAACTGTCTCCTAACATACTAAAGGCACTCATTTTTACATTAAATATACAGTGTCAAAAACTTTTCCCTCAGCATTTGGATGCATTTGAATGTGAAAATTTAAAATTCAAGGTTCTTTTTTTTTTTTTTTTGAGACAGAGTCTTACTCTGTATCCTGGGCTAGAGTGCAGTGGCATCATCATAGCTCACTGTAACCTCAAACTCCTGGGCTCAAGCGATCCTCCTGTCTCAGCCTCGAGTAGCTGAGACTACAGATGTGCACCACGACACCTGGGTAATTTTTCTATTATTTGGTAGAAACAGTTTCGCTCTTGTTCAGGCTGGTCTTGAACTCCTGGCCTCAAGCGATCCTCCCACCTCAGCCTCCCAAAGTGCTAGGATTACAGGCATCAGCCACTGTGTTAACCACAAATTACATGAGGTTAGAGGTCAGGATCCCCAAATCCCTCAGACAATGGTAACTAAGTCTGCCGTTCAGCATCAGGACTATGATTGATTTTTTCTAAATTACATTATCTCCACTTTGGAAGCACTAATTATAAGTTAAACTGTAAGTAGCAATCTTATAGGAAAAGTATTGTTTTTAGGTCATAAGGCAAAATCTTCAAACTAATTGAACTATTTATTCTTTCTTTCAAATTTCATAACATAGAATCAACGAACTTATAAACAAGTACAATGTTGATTGTACTTGTTGACTTCTGAACTTGGCCATATTTTTTACTCAGCAAATATTTATGTATCTAAGATGCCTAAGGTACAGAAATAGGTTGAGTGATCAATTCATGCACTTTCCATGCAATTCATGCATGCATTTAATTTGCTTTTAACTTTCAAATTTAAAACATTCTCTGAGTATTTTTAAATACACTTTGATTTAATCTTGAAATTTGGTTTAACTCAAAAGCCAATTATCTGTTATGACATTAACCCTCCTATAACCATCCTATAATTGTTTAAGCAATTTCTGCCTGAATTTGTAAGGGTTTGGTTAGATACCCGCCTGGATTTTGAGTAATAAACATATATATTACTGTCTTACTAGGTGAGCCATCTTTTCCAAATTTTTTCTCGGATTCCATTTTATCCAGTGTTTATCAAGTAATCTTTGAGTTAAATTTGAATTTTGAGGGAGAATTTTCAGAATTTCATAATACTGGGAAATATTCTCAGACCTAATCAGATACGGACCTCGGCAACAACTGTTCTAGCAGAGTTGGTTGACTGTGATATCTTATCTTTGACCCTTAGACTTATTTCATTCTAAAAAGTATTTTTACAACTAATACCTGACTGGATAGGTTTCACAGCACTGCTTGAGACTTTCCGCACGTTAACTCTTCGCTTCCTGAAACGTATTCTGCCTCCAAAGGGAATGAGAGGCGCTTCCCGTCAGCTCGGCTCAGAGCAGATCAGCCGAGGCTGATTGTCTTTAACACTTCTAGGCAGCAGCTGAGGCTGAACCTCTGGCGAGCCCCCCATGAAGTAACACTGTTCTCCAGGTACAGGTGTGCAGCCTGCAAGAGGAAAATGCATTTCTGGAGCTCAAATTCTTCTCTCTTAAGGGGACCTGGAAACCCAGGCTTGGTCTACCTTTTCTACTCCCCTCCGGGCTCTCCCAATCTGGAGGAAGGGACAGCGGAATCTGCTCTGTTTCTCAGTCTAAATGTCTTCGTTGCAGCTCTTCTTAAAGCCCTTCTTTATTTTTTTATGGTAAAATACACATGAAATTTATCATCTTAACCATTTTTACATATACTGTTATTAGCATTCATTCCATAAAGTATACACATGTCGAAACATCACATTGTACCCAGAAATGTAAGTGTGTTCACATTGTCATGTAACCAACCTCCAGAACTTTTACATCTTCCAAAACTGAAACTCTGTATCTGTTAAACAGCTCCCAATTTTCCCCTCCCTGCAGCTCCTGGCACCCACCATTCTACTTTCTGTTTCTGAGTTTGACTACTGTAGATACTTGATATGAGTAAAATCAGACAGTAGTTGTCTTTTTGTGCCTGGCTTATTTCACTTGACATGTCTTCAGGGTTCATCCATATTGTAGGATGTGTCAGAATTTCCTTCCGTTTTAAGGCTGAGTTTGTTGTATGTATACATTATATTTTGTTAATCCGTCCATCTATTGATGGACATTTGGGTTGCTTCCACCTTTTGGTTATTGCGATTAATATTGCTGTGAATATGGACAGGTGTACAAATATCTCTTCAAGACCCTGCTTGCCCAGGCACACACACAAAAACCAAATACTGCCTGATCTCACGTGTGTGGGATCTAAGACAGTGGGACTCATAGAAGCAGACAGCAGCCTGATCAGAGGTTAGAGGCAACAGGGGGTAGGTAGGAGAAAGGGGAGATGGTAGTCAAATGGTGCAAAATTGCTAGTAGAGTTAAATCATTCTCACAATAAAAAAAATGATAAGTGGTAAAAAAAAAAAAAATAAGGGCCGGGCGTGGTGGCTCACACCTGTAATCCTAGCTCTCTGGGAGGTCGAGGCGGGTGGATTGTTTGAGCTCAGCAGTTCGAGACCAGCCTGAGCAAGAGTGAGACCCCGTCTCTACTAAAATTGGAAAGAAATTAATTGGACAACTAAAAATATATAGAAAAAATTAGCTGGGCATGGTGGCACATGCCTGTAGTCCCAGCTACTCAGGAGGCTGAGGCAGGAGGATCACTTGAGCCCAGGAGTTTGAGGATGCTGTGAGCTAGGCTGACGCCACGGCACTCTAGCCCAGGCAACACAGTGAGACTCTGTCTCAAAAAAAAAAAAAAAAAAAAAGACCCTAATAGGAACACAAGATGATTAAAAAGACATTTCTTTAGTCAAATCCTTTTGGATGCCCGAGGCTCACAATTTCTTCTGTTCTTTCTTTCCTTTTCATAGGTGTAACTCCTTCATTGAAAATTCCTCTGCTCTCAAGAAACCTCAGGCCAAACTGAAGAAGATGCACAATTTAGGTCACAAAAACAACAACCTTCCCAAAGAGCCTCAGCCTAAAAGGGTGGAAGAAGTCTACAGGGCATTGAAAAATGGACTTGAGTAAGAACCTTGACCCTGATAATGCACTTTATGGAATGACATACATGGGGAGCGGGCCAGTTTCAGAGAAAAGCTAGTATTATGAGATCATTTTTTAAGTGTCCATTTCTATAGGAGGTATTTTATTCTTGTATCACAGTCAGGGAAGTCTTAAGTGAGTCCCAAAGGTATGAAATATGTTGGGATTTCACATCCTATCCATAACATTGAAGGAAACTTAAAACCTTGTATTGTATTGAATTTCACTTAAACAATGGATGGGCATATCCATTCTGGAGATTGCTGAAGGAGAGTTCTGAAACCTTCCTGAGTATGTTATAGGGGCTGTGTGCCCAGAATAAGGCTTTCCTAGTGTGCAGTGAGACATTCACAGTCAGTGCTATATTTAACTAGTATAATTCTGTGAGCTCAGACCCAGGGCTGACCGTAGGCACCACTTTCGTCCCCAGTGGTTTTTCCTCTCTGGACTTTCAGCCACACAAGGGTTCTCCTTTTTGACTAGCTAGATAGTATCTGATGCAACTGCTAGAACTTTCAAAATGTTGAAAGACTGGGAAAAAGCAAAGCCTCCTCCCGCCTTTCCCAGCTATGGAGAAAAGCCCAACTCTTAATGCCCTTTGAGAAGGAAAAGGCCAGCAACAGATTCCACTTAAGAGGCCCAGAGTCCATTGATACATCTTGTCTTATCTTTGCAGTGAATATCTGGAGGTTCACCAGACAGAGCTGGACAAGTTGACAGCTCAGTTAAAAGATATGAAAAGAAACTCTCGCCTGGTAGGTACTGTGCAGTCATTAGGATGCTGACTTGGTGTTCTTTTTTTTTTTGGCTAAGTATAATCTTTTACGTGTGGGGCTGGGAAGGACTGTTTAAGAAAAGTAGATCCAAGGGACAAAGTACAATCTGCATCCTGATGTGTACGTTGGGAAGAAGAAGGTTAAGTTTTCTTCTTAATGCTCAATTCTTAATGTTTATCGGTATTTTCTAAACATGTTTATTCAGATAAACTTTATAATCAGGAAAATAATTTTTTTTTTGATTTCCTGTACTCCCCTCCCAAATTATATAAGGAAATGAAAAGCTGGCATTTCCCTAGCATTTTGTTAGTACATACAGATTTGGGGACCCAGAACTTTATCTCCAATTTTGAAAAAATAGGTGATAAACAAATCCGGGAGGGAAAGGAGGCTTAAAGAGGTAACAGACATGAGAAGTTAAAGTTCTTAGGCCAGTTCGAGTACATATTATATTGCAAATTTCCTTTATTCTAATGAATTTGTGAGGACTTATGGTTGAAGAGTGGTTCCAGTGTCTACACTATTTTAAATAGTTTTATTCAGTTCTAAATGATATTACTCCTTAATTGTTTCCAGGCATCAGAAAGCCCAAGAAAAGTCTACATATACTTAGGAGGTGCAACTAGACATTCATAGCTGTAATCTTTTTCTTTTTTAGGAGATGTGTTAAAATATATCTTGTCATCCTTTTCAAAGGCTTAGAGATTAAAGGCTTTATCAAGGTTAAGAGATTTTATATTCTACTGAGATTAGAATGTAAATTGCCCCATCTGTGTGGACTACTTGTGGAATGGCCTTCAGAGCTTTTAAATGGCCCTGACCTTTTGATGGCTACAGATGTTTTTCCTTGGAGAATGGCTGATGGAGGGACATCCACCAGGACCTCCTGTTCCCTAAAATCCTTCAGATGGGGGGTGTGGGGTTAGTGCACCAATTGTGCTATGATACTGTGAGCACACAGGAAATGAGCTTGCTTTAAAAATAATTTGTGAAAAGCATATCTGCATCCTCAAGAACTCTTCTTAAATCCCAATTTTATTTATTTAAACAGCAAGGCAAGTATTTTTTTTTAACATATCTACCACTGCTACATTGTATGTTAGCATCATTTATTTTTTAAAATCTTTTGAATGAACATGAATTATGTGCCTCTCAATATGCAGGAGAGGAGAGCTCAAAGCAAGTGAAAACCTTGATGCTCCCAAGGGACAGAGGAGACTGGGTGCAATTCGGGAAACACAGAGCATGAACGAATATTGACTCTTAAAAGTACTCTTGCTGGTATTTAAAATAATCCAGGTTTTTACTCTTTTAAAGCAAATGTCAAAAATCCAGTGGAACTTTGCAGGACTGATTATTATTTACAGATTGTGGGCTATATCACTCTATTAAGATGGGTCGTATTTTGGGAGAAGATGTTTTAATCCAGATACTCCTTTTTTTTATTTTAGGGTGTGCTGTATGAACTAGACAAGGTAAGTTATCATTCTGTGTTGTCGTGTTATTACAAAATAAAACTCGGCATCCTTGAGTAGAAGTCAGTGTAAACTACTAGAGAACTGATGGGTTTTCTAATTCTGGAAATATTCATTATTTTGTCTAATGAGGATAATGCATAAGTACTATGATCTATAGATTCAGAAGAGTGTTTAAGGTCATTTCCATAAAAATGCCACTAGGTTGTAGGGTTTCTCAGTGTTTTGAAAGTTGAAAAATTTTCCAAGTGTTTGGAGGTCCTTGTGTGTGTTGTCTCTTGACCACTAACTACCATACTTCATCAAATCCAAGGCATCATTGATTGGAAAATGCACCATTACTTTATGTGCCACCAAAATAAAAAAATAAATACAAATGATTCCAGTTAAATTCTGACAGTTCTTTCTTTTCACTTAAAATTTGTATTTTACGCTTACTGAGAAAACTCTTTTAACCCTAATTAGACACAGATTTTTCCTTTTTTTATATATGATGCCACTCTTTTTCCATGCCTTTCTGCGAACACAATAATTTTATTTCAATGCTGAATCACAGTATAGTCTTTTTGAAGGCATTTTAAAGGGAAATTAAATGCATGTAATCATATTTATAATTCAAATAGATGACACACGAACAACTGTGATTATCTGTGAGCACATACAGGCAGCTATCTTGTACCACTTGGCCAGCAGCCATTATAAGATGCACCCCAATTTCAGAGACACTAAAATGTGAAGGGGATAAAAAGCCCATCCTAGAACAAATTAAATATATTATTATAAAGAAGTTTACATATATTCCAACATGATAGGTACTGTTCCGCCAGAAATCTAATGAATTCCATTGGATTGGACACCTGGATGTTGAACACAGGGATTCCAATAACTAACTCAAGTTCATCTCTCAGAATATTTACTCAATATTTTAAAAAATACTTTCCAAATTGATGTTAGAGACTCCCTAAAATGGGAACAGAGACAGAAGGAAAGGGGAAGTATGTAGCATTTTCTGATACTTTTGAGTATGACATAATAAAAAAAATATTCTCCACAAGCCTAAGTCAATTGAAATGTAAATGACTGTACCTTTTCAAACTTCTTTTAATTCTAGCAAATTAAAACGATTGAAAGATACATGAGACGCCTGGAGTTTCACATTAGTAAGGTAATTGAAGTTCCTGTTGTCTTTGCCCGTTTTTAAGTTTTCAGTTACTAATCAATACACCTTTGGCCTGAAGATAGTATCTCGGCCATGGAGAATTTCTTATTTATTTGGCTCCTCAATTAAGTCTTCAAACAGGTAGTAAAGATGGAAGAAAAATAAGAATGGAAGGGCTGATACAGCACAGTTTGGGCTCGTTTCAGTTCCGCAAATATGTATTTTTTTTTTTTTTTTTTTTTGAGACAGAGTCTTGCTCTGTTGCCCAGGCTAGAGTGCCGTGGCATCAGCCTAGCTCACAGCAATGTCACACTCCTGGGCTCAAGCGATCCTACTGCCTCAGCCTCCCGAGTAGCTGGGACTACAGGCATGCGCCACCATGCTCAGCTACTTTTTTCTATATATTTTTAGTTGTCCAATTAATTTGTTTCTATTTTTAGTAGAGACAGGGTCTCGCTCTTGCTCAGGCTGGTCCACCAATGGACCAACAAAACCTCAATAGGGTCAACAACGACAACAAAAAAAAAATGCAAGAGAGGTGTTTTCATTTTATGTAATTTGAAAACAAGATCAGAGTGAAATCTGTTTTCAGACAGAAAATGGATCACGGTGGCTAAAATAAAAATGATCTCTATCTAAAAGAATAACACTTCTACAAGATTCACTTTGTAGAGGTCAAAAACATAAAGTACCTTAAGCACATAACAATGGTCTGTGTAACCCCTTTCAAGCATAACAAATCTTCATATTTCTGTGTTTCCTGTTTTGATTCTGGCAGGTAGATGAACTCTATGAAGCTTATTGTATACAACGACGCCTCCAAGATGGTGCCAGCAAAATGAAACAAGCCTTCGCAACTTCCCCTGCCAGCAAAGCCGCCCGGGAGAGCCTGTCAGAGATCAATCGGAGCTTCAAGGAGTACACAGAGGTATAACCTGCTAACCTGCTTACTTGCCGAACCTCACCTGGCCTGGTGTGAATTGTCAGTAGCTGCCAAGAACAAGGCGAACAGCAACACACAGCCTCATTCTGTTCTCTAGAGAGACAAGTTTTACTGTTAGCCTCAAAAGTATGCAGGAGACGCAATCAGCAGAATTGTTTAAAATGAATAAGCCACTGTGCCCTGATTTTTGTCATTTGAATGAACTTCTAAATATTCTAGCGTACAATCTAGTTTTATCCCTAGAAGTTTAGCAGACCCTGTGGTTCAGATGGCTACATTGGATGTCAGTGTGTTTATCAGTAACCTTCCTGCCTACAATTTTTTTTTTATTGTGAGAAATTTTTATCTTAAAGGAGACAAGATAAAGAGCCATGAACACAAGTGTGCTTTCCTGGTTTCTGACTCCCTGCGGCCCAAGCATCTGACACAGAGAGGTCTTCACTCCTCCTGGGGTCACCTAATACCAATGTCTTTGATGAAATGACTGAATTATTAAAGCAGCACTTCTCACTATCCCATGAGTCTTTGTCTGAAGATCAAATTTCATGAATGAAGTCATCAGCCTGAAGAGGGGCTGTTGGACAATTCCCAGAGCTGAGAATCTATCTCGGCCCTGGGACCGAGGGACCTCTTGGATGACTTGCAATTCAGATGCTTTGTGTGTACACCCCAGTGTTGCCTCTTGTCTAAACCCAGTTTGTCTCTTTTCATGACTTAAAACAGGGCTTCTTTATCTAAGTTCCTCCTTTCAGAATAATGTTTTTTAAATGCATAAAATAAAATACATAGGAATTGAAAGGAAATATTATATTGAAATGGTTATTTCAACATAGTATAGTTGTCAAAATATTTTAAAAATCAAATGTGGGATATAGTACTGTGCTGCTGTTTTATTAATGTATCAAATTATGAGATCCAGCAGTGGTTTCAGTAACTACTGATAATTCAAAATAGTGAAAAGTATAAAAGATTTTTTTCAAGTAATCTGCAACAAATGATATGACACGAACATACATGTGATTTCTATCAGTGTCGACATCACAGATATTACTATAATAATACTGCTATGGCTTGTTTTCTATATTTGTGATAGGTAGACATGTTTAATTTCAGTTAGAGGTTAGTTAAAATAAAGATCTGACTCTTTCTACCCCCCCGCCAATCCTAGTTTAAGGACTTGCAAGTTGAGAATCCCTGGCTTAGAAGCAACCCTAGTTCACAAGACCCCATTTCTACAGGTCTCCGGAACCAGAAGAGCCACTTCTAATTATAGAAGCTGTTTATAGTACAAAAGCAGATAAGTGACCAGGAGCATGCAGGAGCTGCCTGTCCTGGAATAATTCACAGTTCATTTCAGAAATAGCCACCCTTGGTCCAGTGCCAGGGCACGGCATCCTGACTTGCTCACAAATTCAAAGACACAGAGTGCGATTTCAGCAAGAGGAAGGGCTGCCTTCGAGAAGAAAGAAATCCAGAACTTCTGTACCTTCGTATCTCACGTGACATCGGGTGGTTTTTTATCCTCCCGTACCCACAAAAGCCAGGATTTTATCACAGTGAAGGTTTAAAATGTGGATTTAACAAGGACAGGATGGCTCAGGGTACTTTTGCATGTGTAGCACGTTCATCAGTGGCTGCATGGGTGAGAAAATTTTTACCATGAACATCCTCAACTTTTAACCTAGCCTTCCCCAAGGTTTTTTTTTTTTTAGAGACAGGGTCTTGCTCTTGCTCAGGCTGGTCTCGAACTCCTAAGCTCAAGCAATCCTCCCACCTCGGCCTCCCAGAGTGCTAGGATTACAGGCGTGAGCCACTGTGCCCAACTTGTCCCCAAGGTTTTCAAAGATACTGGTAGTAATCTTGATATTCACAATAACATAGTTGATATTTCTGGAAACTGTAATGTGTTTCTTCAAAGATGCCTGACACTCTGAGGAAGTAAATTAGTTTAGAATACTGAAACTTTGTTGTCAAAGTTTTCAAGCTGCATAGAGCTCAGACTTGAGGAAGTTTTCCCCAGTTCTGCTGAGCCGTTTGAGGCACCGAGAACTTACCAAGGAAAAGGCAATGCTGTTCTCTTCGCATTCCACGAGAATAATCATTTAGAGCAGAACAAAGGAATAAATAAGAATCAGAACCTCTAGCCTAACAAATCAAGCCTGAGGTCCTCAGCACACCGAATTCAAATAGAAGCAACAACCACTGGCACTCACTGAGCTGGCCATGCTCTCGTCAGAGAGGCCACCCCTGGCCCCCATCCTTGGTGGAGACTGGCTGCTGAGCGAGCAGCCTGCAGGCGCCACCCTGCATCAAGCTTCCGTGGAGACTGCTGCGTAGAGGCTACACCCAAAGTGTAAGCTGGCCAAGCAGCAGGAGGGCCTCACTGAGGATGGTCCCAGGCCGCAGCACTTTTCCTTTTGATTTCTGACACCAGTTGCTCTATTTAGGTCCTCAGACACTGAGGAAGCAGAGCAGGGGTAGTTATGCACCTGCCCACGTGTGTAGATAGTGGTGTTCCTTCCGCCTGTACTGATCCCTCGATATCGGATTGAGGAGAGGACCCTTGCCAGACCCATAAAGGATTTTTTGGGTGCCATGGCATGGCAACAAGAAGTCTACCTCACTCACTTGAGCAGAATTCAGACCCTGGGCTCCTCTGGCCCCAAATTTTTTACTAAGAAAAATTTCAAACCTACAGAAAAGTTGAAAGACCAGTATATCAAATGCCATATGCCTTTTATCTAGATTTACCAATTGGCAACATTTTGCCATATTTGCTTTCCCTCTTTCTCATATGCTCAATTTTTCCCCCAAGTCATTTGACAGTAAGTGGTAGACATCATGAAATTTCACCCCATAAATATTTTAACATGGATCTTTTTAAAAATGTGTTTATTGACAAGTAAAATTGTATATATTTGTGGTGTACAATATGATGTCCTGAAATATGTATATGTTGTGCAATGGTTAAATCAAAATATTTAACATATAACGTGGATCTCCTGATATTATAGTAATCTATATAACATGCATTTCCTACATGACCACATACCATTATCACAACTAAGAAAGTTAACGATCATCCTGTAGAATTATCTAACATCCATTTTGAAATTTTTGGCCCAATAATGTCTTTGATAACTGTTTTGGTTTATTTGCTTGTCTTTCAAATCAGGATGTCATCAAGGTTAAGGCCTTGCGTTTGGTTATTATGTCTTTTTAATCTCTTTCTCTAGAATTTTTTTCCCCCATGATACTACTTTTTTGTAGATTCCAGGCCAGTTCTTACAGAATATCCCACATTCTGGATTTGTCTATTTTTAATGTAATTTAACATGTTCATCTGTGCCCGAAATTTCCTGTATGCTGGAAGGCTTGCTTAGACTTGGATTAAACATTTTGTCAAGAACATTTCATAGCTCATACTGGGGAACTCATTTCAAACAAGTAAATGCCTCTTGTTGTTCATGCAATGGTTATGTGCCGTTACTGAAACATCCTGTGCTTTGAACTGTTGGGTGAAAGAAAGCTAGTTCTAAAGCCCATCTCCTGTCCTCTTCACAGAATATGTGCACCATTGAAGCGGAGCTAGAGAATCTGCTGGGGGAATTCTCCATCAAGATGAAAGGTATTCTTTTCCCTGCTAGGAGAGAGTAAGGAGCCACCTCTGTGGAGCACAGAGCTCCCTGAAGTTTGAGAGCACGCGCTATTTCTGTTTTCCCTGCAAAGACACCGTACTGCTCACTCCCAGCCCTCCCTGCTTAAGTGAGTTTATTGATGCTTCTCATCCTGAGACTTGCCTGCGCACCTAAAAAAATATATTGATTATGACAGAATCTCAAACATACATTAAAGCAGAGAGAACATTACAATGAACCCCCATAAACCTATCACCTAGATTTAATAATTAGCAAGATTTTGCCATATTTGCTTCATCTGTTTTCTTTTGTTTTTCCTTTGATGAAAGAGAAGTCATTTGATGAAATGAAACCCAGATGTGTCAGTCTGCCCCTGCATACTTCACTTGCATCTCTTAAAGGACAGGGCCATCTTTTTATATAACCACAATGCCAAGCACTGTCACGTTCTCACATCTAACAAAAATAATGAGGCTTTGTTATTAACACATTCCTTTTATCAGATTTCCCCACTTGTCTCAAAAATGCCTTGTATAGTTGGTTAGTTCAACTTAGGATCCAAACAAGGCCCATGCATTATAATTGGTTGTTAGGTATATCTTTTAGGTTTCCTTTAATCTAAAACAAACCCCTTCCCCTTTTTTTCTACCACTGACCTGATGCAGAAACCACTGTTGTGCAGAATGTCCCACATTCTAGATTTGTCTGTTGGCGTCTTCATGGTGTCATTTGTTCCTTTATCCCTCATGTTTCTAGTAAACTACCTACCATTTTTTTTTTTTTATCTTGGAGTTAAACTCACAGAATACTGTGTCTTATCCCCTTTTTCCCAGTGCCTTTCTGGTGTTTATTCCAGAAAGTTCCAATCTAGAAGCATTGTTGATTAATACCACAGCATCTTTAGAACAAAAAGGAAGCCTGGTTTTAGAAAGTGGAGCAACCCGCAGGTGCTGTTGGATTTACAGCTCAGTGGCCAGGCAGGGCTGTCAAATAAGCAGCCATCCAGCAAGTCCATTTCTCTTCCCCGTTTTGGCCCATTTGACTGTAGCAAAGAGGGCTGGTACTCACACATTTCTTTTTCTGAGGCTTCTTAGCAGCTTGATCCCTAGGTTGCTAATGGGGATTTAATCACCCTCTTGTCTACTTTCTGCAATTAAGAGAGTAAAGAAGGGAGACTTTTTTAAAAGGGCTCAACAGGAGAGCTTCATTTTTGAATGAGTCATCTAACTCAGGAGGGAAGTTACTCTGTCAAGTACCATGCAGGATGTGTAGGAGCCTCTCTGAATGAGTGTACCTGGAATAAAAACAACCTTGACCCTCAGCTTCCCAGAAGGCTGCATTGTTCTTTTACAACAGATCTGGTAGGGAATCAGTTTATTATTCAGTGTTAAATCTCAACACTTTACTGCTGAGTCTGGCATCTGTGCTTTTCCAGTTTTTTTAGGTCTGTTGACATCATTTTGGATCCTCACTGGGGTCAGTGGTTCCAGAACCACTTGGGCCCTGCCTCCATCCAGCAAGTCCAAGTCCATAGTCCCAGCCCTGGAATTTATCTTTAAAACTTTCAGAATGATTGTATCAGCAAACTGATTATGGAACACAACTGCCCTGAATCAATGTTCAGCAGAAAACACTTCCCTCTTCTTCCTACAGTGCAGGCACCACCCGCGCAGACTAGCGCAGCCATAGAGTCTCCAGCCTAAGAGAAATTCAAATCATGCACATCTATCATTAATACAAAAAGTACTGTACTTCCTCTGTTTTTGATGCTCACTATCATTAAATGCATCTATTTTTAATGGGGTAGTAATTTCCCCATTTTATAGATGGGAAATGAGGGCCCAGAGAGGTTAAATGACTTGTCCAGAAGTCACACAGTAAATTACAGTCAAACTTGGAACAGAATTCCAGGGTTCATGGCCCCCGATGCAGTCCCTCCTCCAATCCCATATTGCGAGAGAAGTTCTAACAGCTGAGCAGATACTAAAAACTGTTGCTCTTATGAAAGGATCCTCTTCAACCTAGCATGCAAGCACCCTGGGGTGGGGTCCGAGGAGAGGGGATCACCCACCCACAAGATCTGGAGCCTCTGGCTTGGTGATCAGAGAGGGGATGATGCTGGGGGCCCTGGCCACCCAGCTAAATAATAGCACTGGGGTATAATGGGTTATCCTAAGGGACTGGCAGAACTTTCTGTAGTTTCTGCTCTTCCGTATCTACCCTCTGTTTTCTTACCTTCCTGCCTGATCTGCTTCCTTAGCTCCTACCTGAACTCAGGGTTTCTCCCATGGCGTTTCTCAGACCTGAAACTGATTCTTCTGTCCCACTGATTGATTTTTGTCACCTTTCCTGATGTAGCATGGAAACTCAGAAACTACATCTGTGAAACCTTTCAAGGGTTACACCCCTGTGGAAATCTTTCTCTTCCTCCATAAAGAAAAAGGGAAACCATCTCATGCTGCCAAGAAATCCTATGTCTTTGCAATTAGCCGCATTCTTATCTGTTATTTATTCTGGTAAATCTTCCTCTCAACATATATATTGACAAACTGAGACTATTTCATAATACTCTCAGACCTGGCAGCCCCTAACTTGTGCCTGCCACACCCTTGCACACTTCCCTTCTTGCCCCATCCTCAACACTAAACAACCTTATGTGGGGGCAGGGCCAGTAGGTGGTGACGACAATGAGGACAGAACAGATGCTTACTGAGCGCCTGCTGTTGGCTAGGCGCTAGGCTGCATCCTGACCAATCGTCCCTGGCCTTGAGTTTCACCGTCTGCTGGAGTCAGTGGACGTGGGAACCAGTGCATTCCAATTCAATGAAATGAATGACCACATGGACCAGCAGTGTGACTAGATTTCTGCAGAAACCTGAAGGGAGAGGGAGAAACGGTGGCCACTCGCCTGTCTGGGGAGGAGGGGAGCAGGGAAGAGGAAGGCTTCCCAGTGTAACCTTTGAATCAGAATGACTGTTCTGGGCAAATGAACAGCACTGGAATAGCAGTCACCAAAGAGGGGAAAGCGTGTCCCAAAATGACAGGTAGACTGGCGCGGCTCAAGTGCTGTTGGGAGAAGAGCTGTGCAGCGTTAGCTGGGGCCTGATACCGAGAAGACATGGACACCAGGCCAAAGAGAGAGCACTAGATCTGTGCATTGTCAAGCAGGATGGAGGTTAAGAGATGTGGTCTCTTAGGGAAAACTGGTTCTTCTTTCAATTATTACTTTGATCAAATTAAGTTCCAGGCAGTGTGTATATCCAGAAGTCTGTGCTGACCCCTATGGGGTTCACGACAGGTCCGACTTCTGGAGAAGGAAGAGCTACCTGTGAGCTGGTCACCCTGCATTATTTATGTCTGGTCAATAAGTCAGTGAGGCCTGGAATAGGACCCCCTGACTGTTTAGCTACTTGGCTGCTTTCCTTAGAGTAGGAAGCATGAGTCTTGGAAAGGAAGATCATCACAGAACTGGAAAAAGTGTTGGAGAGCATTCTTCTGGGAGAATGGTGTCTGAGCAAAGGAAGGCAAGGGTGGGCAGCTACACATGGTAGCACCTGGCCCTCCAAATGAGGCTGTGGAGGGGCTGTTACATCAGTCACGTGTGAGCACTGGAAAACATCCAAAAATTATGAGAAGATTCACCAGGGGCAAAATAGTCTCCTGACCCCCACCACCTTCCCACATCCCTCCCTCAGAGGTAACTCCCATGATGGTTTCTTGAGTGGTCATGATGAAAGCTGTCTAGAACGTGCAACTGTAGTCACAAAACTGCTGAGAAGGCTGGGCGCAGTGGCTCACGCCTGTAATCCTAGCACTCTGGGAGGCCGAGGCGGATGGATCGTTTGAGCTAAGGAGTTCGAGACCAGCCTGAGCAAGAGCAAGACCTCGTCTCTACTAAAAATAGAAAGAAATTGGCTGGACAATTAAAATATATATATAGAAAAAAAATTAGCCGGGCATGGTGGCGCGTGCCTTTAGTCCCAGCTACTCAGGAGGCTGAGACAGAAGGATCGCTTGAGCCCAGGAGTTTGAGGTTGCCGTGAGCTAAGCTGACGCCACGGCACTCTAGCCTGGGCGACAGAGTGAGACTCTGTCTAAAAAAAAAAAAAAAAAAAACTGCCGAGAAATGATAGCAGGCCCCCAGACCAGACCCTGAAAAAGACCTGGCCAGGCCTCAAAGACAGGCTGTAACTGTCATTGCCCCCTGTTAATGCTAACTCTGTGGCCAGCGCACAGCGGCTTACACAGCGGATAGAACTTTAAGCACAGCCCCGGAACAGTTTTTGCCTGGATATTGCCTTTTTGCTACATGATTGCTATAATGAGAGTATCAGTGAGGCCACTATAGCAATTCCAAGAAATTTTGCTTTAATAACATGGAATGAGAAGCTCAAAACATCATTGCCAAGTGTCTTTCTCCCATTTAAGTTCTTCAGATACGAAATTTCTGGTAATTTTGAAAGAGGAAGGAAAAACCTTCAAAGCATTTTCCCCTTTATTTGCCTTTATCCAGCAACAACACCAGATCATTGTCTTTTTAACCAGTATTCCATTGTAATTGCACAGATAAACAGGCAATGGATTAATGCTGAACTAATTTTGTAGAAGTTTTTAATGAGCACTTTGGATTGTATTAGAATTAGCATGTCCAGTTTGGGATTTATAAAAGCCAGTCAATTGTGCTTTCTTTAAGAAATATTTTTTTTAAAAGACTAAATGCTTCAGGACATTATTAGCGAAAATGGGCTTCTTTAATTCTGCTCTTATTTTAGTAAGTCTTAAGTGGCTTATGTTCAAATTATTAGTGAAAGCTGTTCCTAAAATGGCCTGGTCCATGCGCAGGAAGGTATGAGGAACTGATGAGTTGCTGCCATCTACTGACAAGTAATGGTAGCAGCAGGTGCTTTTTTATAAGCATTCCTGGACCTTTGCTATCACTTGCCCGTGGCAATGTCCACCAAGTGAGGTGGAGAGCAGATTCGTTCATGCCAGAGTCTTACAACTTATTAACAGGGCTATTCTTAGAAAGCAAAACACATTGTGTGACACCATCCTTATCATCTTTATATGGGTAAAATCATGTTTAAACAAATATATAATGAAAACAACCCCGAACTCAAAGGTTCTGGCAACTTGAGGATGCTGAGGAACCAAGGAATCAGTTTGTCATATGATGTCTGTGTGTGTGAAGGAATCTTAAAGGTCAGAGGGCTGTTTTTGTACCAGCTAATTAAAATTATTTCCTCTCAGTCTGCCTCTATGAAATCACTGGGCAAACAGGGAAGGATTGTTTGTGTCTTCTTGAATCTCTGTTTTGACATTTTGAAAGTATTTAAGAGTACCTTCTCATTTTTTTAACATTGAGATATATAAAAAATAAAATCATCCATAATCACTCCACCCAGTACTAAATTTTGTTAAAATTATCAAAAATATCCAACCAGCTTTTCTTTGTATATATGCTGCCTTCAGCATGTGTGATCTTTTTTATACCTTTTTTCTTTTTATTATAAAATAAATAATCTTTTAAAAATCAAAATTATAACCTAATCTCAAAAATTTAACTTTGTTCATAACCCCACCCTACCAGAGGTAATTATTTTAACAGTTTGGTATGTTTCTCTAGACTTTTTTTCCTGTGTATACATTTATATGTGGTTGAGATCATACTCTACATATTTTGGGTCCTGCCATTTTTTTTTAATTGGAATTTTTATCATAAAATTTTATTGGTTCTTTTCATCGAAAAATTAAAAAGTGATAAAGATTTTGTTGCCCATTTGTATTAAATTTGTTTTAATTTTCTTAATTAAAACTTTCAGTCTTTAGGTCTCTTTGAATGTGGAGGGCTTTGCTTTGTGATTGTGTACAGAAACAACAGTACCTAAAGCCAGAAACAGTAAAGCTGGAAATAGAAAAATTAGCCAGGCATGGTGGCACACACCTATAGTCCCAACTACTCAGGAGGCTGAGGCAGGAGGTTTGCTTGAGCCCAGGTGTTTGAGGTTGCTGTGAGCTGTGATGACACCAATGCACTCTAACCCGGGAAATAGAGTGAGAACCTGTCTCAAAAAAATAACAAACAAACAAACAAATAAATAAAGCAGGGGTCACTGACAAGCCTCTATTGATGAGCTTAGTTTTCTCATTCGTTATGCCCCTGTAACTTGGGTGCCTTCCTCCCTGCACCTTTATTCATGCTTGGCACACAGTAGGCATTCAAGAAATAGTGTTGAACACTCACGTGCCTGGAAGTATCTGTGCACCCATGCATTCATTTTACTGTGATGATATTCTGTTATTCAGATGCTACTTTCCTCCATGAAATTATCCTACATTAAATGAGTCTTTTCAAAACTTTTTTTAATTACATAAGTACATTCTCATAAAAATATATAATACGTAAAAATGCAAAGATCTCCTGTTGCTATCTCTCCATTGCATTCCCCTCTGCGATGTGTATCAACTTGCTGTGTCTTTTCACGCAGATTACATCTTTTAAATGAATAGTAGATGGTATGTGCTCAATAAATAGTAGTATCCCACTCCTGGATATATAGTCATTACTATGTATTAAGTACCTATTATGTGTTAGATGCCATCTGTTGTCCTTACAAATAATTCTGCGAAGTGGACACTGTTATCCCTATTTTAAAGGTAAAGAAATGGGGTTAAGTAAATTCTCTAGAGTAGGCTAGCTGGTAGATAAAACAGAAATCAACCTCGGGTTTAGCTCCATCTTACCGTCGGCAGGTCCTTGTCTGTTTCATTCCCATGGGCTTTAACCATCTTGTGTTCTATATTATGGGTATCTGTAAAATCTTTCTCAATTTCCAAACTGTTACCCCAGTGCCTAACATAGACCATCATCCACAGTGGGCTTTCAATAAATACCTACAGAAAAAAAAAAGAAAAAAACATATCAAACCCCGGGTTCCTGAGATGTCCCAAGATTGTGGCCATCTAGTCTGACGAGATTTGTTTTTGCTCATGCACCAGATAAATATTTTCCTGGATCTCAAATTGAGCAAATCCAGTTAGAAATGACTTGCTGGGTGGCACAGTAGAAGAAAAGTCACATCTTCATTGTGGGGGTGTGGGTTATTGTCATTTTGTTGGTTGGCTTGCTTTTATTTGTTTTCTTTCTTTTTTTTTTTTTTTTTTTTTGAGACAGAGTCCAGAGTCTCACTCTCTTGCCCGGGCTAGAGTGCTGTGGCTGCAGCCTAGCTCACAGCAACCTCAAACTCCTGGGCTCAAGCGATCCTCCTGCCTCAGCCCCCCGAGTAGCTGGGACTACAGGCATGTGCCACCATGCCCGGCTAATTTTTTCTATATATTTTTAGTTGTCCAGATAATTTCTTTCTATTTTTAGTAGAGACGGGGTCTCGCTCTTGCTCAGGCTGATTTTGAACTCCTGAGCTCAAACAATCCGCCCACCTCGGCCTTCCAGAGAGCTAGAATTACAGGCGTGAGCCACCGCGCCCGGCCTAAAAGTGATGTTTTAACAATGAGTGAGAAATTAATTGTTTTTCTAAAGAAACATGATTTGCAGAGAGAATTTGATATTTGATAATGTATCCATTGCTGTTTGTTGTTGCCCAAAATAATGTGTCTCATCTATAAAATTCTCATATCTGCACATTTTGATTTTGAATGTTTCTTTAAAATTTTAAAATGTAATAATGTCCAATTAGTTTACAAGCACAGTTGATAAACTTTGGAAAAGATGAAAATTTACTAGTCAAATTTCAACAAAAATCCTTGCTTAGTTTAAGGTAAATAGAATGGACACGAGTATTTTTATTCAGACAATAAATCCCTTCTTTCATTGGCTCTGTGTACTGTAGTGAATTAGTCTTTTTCAATTATCTTGGCCCTTTGGATTAGTTTGCTGGGGCTGCTGTAACAAAGCACTGCAGATTGGGTGGCTTAAACAACAGAAACTGATATTCTCACAGCTCTGGAGGCTAGAAGTCCAAGATCAAGACGCTTGAAGGGTAGGTTTTTTCTGAGGCCTCGCTCCTTGGCTTGTAGATGACAATTGTCTTCTCCCTGTGTCTTCACATGGTCTTCCCTCTGTATCTGTGTCCAAATTTCCTCTCTCTCTTCTAAGGACACCAGTCATATTGGATTAGGGCTGACCTTAGAGACCGCATTTTAACGTATTATAATTTCTTTTTAAAGAACCTGATCTCCAAATCCAGTCATATTCTAAGACATTGGAGGTTAGGACTTCAACATACAAATTTGCGGGGGGGATACCATTGGGCCCATAACACACTTAGAACCAAATATTGCAATAAACTGAATTTTGGACTAGATCTTTGAATCACTGTATCAAGAAAAAAAATCATATTTAATCACATTGCTTTTACTCACAATATTTGTAATTAAATTTTAGTGTGAGTAAAATGGTTACCTTTGTGCCTCGTAGCCTTATCTGTAAAATACAGCATCTACCTCATGGGTTATTATAAGGATTAGATGAGTTAATGTCAACAAAGTGAGTAGAACTATGCCTAGCTCATATTAAATGCTTAATAAATATTATCTGTAATCATTGTGATCATTCAACAGATAAGGAAGCAAGTTTAGAAAGGTTAAGTAATTTGATTTAGTTTACACAGCCAAGAACCAAATCTGGTGGTATTTGAACTCAGTGTAATTCGAGCATTCTAGCTTTGGATTGCTAGTAGCTGGAAATTATTTGGTGTTATTGACATATATGTAGCAGCTGAGCAAGGCAAGTGGCGAGTCAAAGCTGGAATCAGAGAGTGCAAGACCATAATTATATGTCGTGTTAAGGTGTATGGACTTTGTTTTTCTTTTACCCAATGCCAGTAGAAAAGCTTTTTTCTTTTTGAGACAAGGTCTTGCTCTGTTGCCCATGCTTATACAGTAGCATTATCATAGTTCACTGCAACCTCAAACCCCTGGGCTCAAGTGATCCTCTTGCCTCAGCCTCTCAGGTAGCTGGGACTGCAGGCCCATGCCACCATGCTCAGCTATTTTTTTTATTTTTGTAGAGGTGGGGTCTCACTATATTGCCCAGGCTGTTCTCAAACTTGTGGGCTCAAGAGATCCTCCCTTCTCTGCCTCCCAAAGTTCTGGGATTGTACGCATGGGCCACCATGTCCGACCTTTTTGACATTTTAAAAAGCTTTAAAACTCTACATAGTTGGCTTTTCCCAATTTTTTCATTAATACTTGTTGGCTATGTATTTTCTGTTTTGCCATTATGTTAGTATTGACTTATACTATAAATAGTAGCAAGGGTCAAACGGTAAAGATGAACTTGTGGAGGAAAAACTTAATATTGAGGAAATTATGTCCATTAATTTAATTTATTTCTGCAAAATGATGGTAATATGGGGTATTATTCAATTTTGATAGCAGTTATTGAAAGTCTGTCATTCCTTGTGAGCATGTTTTGCTAACCACTTTGGTAGATTATGGAGTACCCCTAAAGGGTTTTAACTGCTTTATGATATCTAAGTTTTAGAAACAGGACTCTGGCAATAATATTGGAACAGGGTGGAAATTGAAGGCAAGTAGGCCATATAGGAGGCTATAGTGCAGTAGCCTAGGAGAAGAATGATAAGAGCATAAATTAAGGTCATTGTAATGGGGATGGAAATGAACAGTCAGACATTTAGGAGGTTAGATTGGTGAGGATGTGTACTGACATCCATATACATATGATATTTAATAACTTGTGATATGTCATAACCATTATTAATAAGCACTAACTTTGTGCAAGACACTTTATTATTAATATTTCGTTTGATTATCCTAATAACTGCTGAGTCTTATCGCCTTGTTGTAGATGAGGAAATTAAGGCTCAGAGAGGTTTAGAGTAAACCTAAATTACTAAGTAAGTTGCGGAGAATTTAAACCCAGGTGTCTGGCTCCAAAGCCTGCACTCTTCGTACCACCCTCATAAATTAAATACCAGGATCTCCACCTGAGTTTTGCGGTGTACCTGTTTCTATGGTTTGTCTCATTGATCGCTGAGTTCAAAGTAATTTATTCTGTTCACCTAGGAACAGCTTTTCTGCATTCAGAGAATCTTCTTGTCTCTTTCCTGCTTTCTAAAAAAGATTTTAAAAAGAATTTTTATTAAGGAAGCCAAACATAAAAGGAGCATATTATCTTCAGAAGCTTTTTTTTGCAGTCTTGATCTAATAATAGCAATCAATAAATAACAAATTGAATTATAGTATAAAACTAGCTGTAATAAAAAAAATCAAAGGCTGTTTGTTATTAAAATATCTGGTATAAGGCCGAGCGCGATGACTCACGCCTGTAATCCTAGCACTCTGGGAGGCCGAGGCGGGTGGATCGCTCAAGGTCAGGAGTTCGAAACCAGCCTGAGCAAGAGCGAGACCCCGTCTCTACTAAAAATGGAAAGAAATTATCTGGACAACTAAAAATACATAGAAAAAAAATTAGCCAGGCATGGTGGGGCATGCCTGTAGTCCCAGCTACTCGGGAGGCTGAGGCAGGAGGATCGCTTGAGCCCAGGAGTTTGAGGTTGCTGTGAGCTAGGCTGAAGCCATGGCACTCTAGCCAGGGCAACAGTGAGACTCTGTCTCAAAAAAAAAAAAAATCTGGTATATATTTTACTCTTCTCTAATAGCAGTTGCTTATTATGATAATTTATTTTTTTTATATTTATCCAGGGACTTATTTTGTTCTGTGTTGATATGTAAAAGTCTTTGGGTTTCTGAACAGTTTCAGTTCATGAAGTTGATCTAGTAGTAGACTATTCTCTTTAAGGATCTTTTCTCTAAACTCCTTGCTTAGCCCTGAAGTGGACCTTAGTGTTTCTAAAACAGAGGCGTTCCAGAATTTTTTGATCATACCTCACCATAATAAATACATTTGTAATTAGCCACACACACCCACACACCCACCCCTGAAACAAACATTTCTGAAGTAGTATTTATCCTTACTTTCATGCAATATACTCTTTTTTCTGTTCTATACTGTTTTATTTCATTGAATATTTTAAGACTTCCATCCATTTAGAATGTAGAAGAACTTAAAAGACCTTTGCTCCTATAGTAACAAGAACATCCTGGACAAAATAAAAATCATATATTTCTCTGGGGCTAGTGAATAGCAGTGGATGCAGGGAAACTTTGATGAACTGAATTGCAAAGTGAAATGAACCTCCTCATAAGTGAGCAGAGAGCCACAGCAACTTTTATACCTGGGGACAAGCACATGGTCTAGGTAGAAGTATCCCTGACATAGATGGTGAGACCTTACGGAGTCAAGGGGAAATCAAATAAGTTTTAGTTAACAGTGTGGACTTTTGGATTGTAATATGGATTAGAATCTGTAAGAATCCCAAATGCAAAAACAAACCACTTTGCCCAGGTATTATCTGCAGTGTTCCCTTTTCCCAATTAAAAAAAAGAATTTTTTTTAGAGATGGGATCTCACTGTGTCACCCAGGCCGGAATACAGTGGTGTGATCAGAACCTACTACAGCCTTGAACTCTTGAGCTCAAGCGATCCTCCCAAGTAACTGGAACTATAGGCATGTACCACCATGTCCAACTAATTTTTTTCATTTTTTTAGAAATGGAGTTTCACTCTGTTACCCAGGCTGGTGTCAAACTCCTGGCCTCAAGCTGTTCTCCCACCTCAACCTTCCAAGTAGCTGGGACTGCAGGCGTGCACCACCACGTGCAACTAATTTTTTATTTTTTGTAGAGACGGGGTTTTGCTACGTTGCCCCGGCTGGTCTCAAACTCCTGGCCTTCAGTGATCCTCCTGCCTCAGCCTTCCAAAGTGATGGTATTACAGGTGTAAGCCACTGCACCCGGCTAGGCTTTTTTAAAAATACAGTTTCTATTGCTACTTATTCAACTTTATTGGTCATTCCTTCCGAAATATTTGAAATCTTCTGTTCAACCCATCCAGTGAATTTTTCATTTCAGTTAGTGTATTTTTAAGCTCTAGAAGTTTCATTTATCTTTTTTATGTCTTCCATTTCTCTCCTCATTATGTTCATGTTTTCCTTTAAATTTATGGATATAATTATAATGGCTGACTTGAAGTCCTTATCTGTTAACTTCATCATCTCTGTCATTTTTGGTTCTATTTCTGTTGACTCATTTATAGGTCTCATTTTCAGGCTTCTTTGCGTGCTTAGTAATTTTGATTGGATGCTGGACTTTTTAAATGTTATATTGCTGAGTATATTGTGTTGTCTTCATGTAAAAATTATTCAATTTTGGTTTTGTGGGTACTTAAGTTATTTATGAGTCTACTTAATCCTTATTTGGGTGTCTCTGAAGTAGCCTTTGCTCTAGGGATAGTTCCATTCCACTGGTAAACCATGACCTCCTGGTGTCGAATGAATTACCTGCATATTCAACAAGGTTGCTGCTCTGTCTGTTGAACATTTCCCAGACCTTTGTGAATTCTGCGCATTAGTCACTTTATACGGATCCACCATAGTTGTTCTTTCCCCGCTGTTTTTTGTTGTCCAGCCTCATGTCGTATTACCCTATGCATTAGTAGCTTAGTATTCAGCCAAAGATTCAAGGGGACTCTCTGTAGATTTCTGGAGCTTTTTCTCTGTGTTGCTCCCTCTTTTCTAATGGTCTACTCTGAAAACTCTATTTGCCTCTGCCTCTCCATATTCTAGTCTCTTAATCCTCAATTCAGCAAGGTTGCCATGTTCTCTTAGATTCCCCTCCCAACACTGCTTTCTAGAAACAATCTCCAGGGAGAAAGCTGGGCCGACATAGAGCCCGCTTTATTTGTCTCCCTTCTTTCAGGGATCATAGTCCTGTGTATTTGTTATCCAATATCTGAAAGCATTTATTTTATTTATTTTTTCTATAGCTAGATAATCAGTACCAATTTTTTATAGTTTATTTTATATATTTGTCCAGTTTTGTAGTTATTTTTATGAGGAAGGCAAATCTGGCCTCCCATGATAATTCCATCGTGGCCAGAAGTGAGCGTTTTCCTGGTCCCTTTCATCAGTTTTGTCTTTAATTGAGGTCAAGTTCACATAACATAAAATTAACCACTTTAAAGTGTACCCCTTCATCAGTTTGTAAATCAGCTTTTAGATTGTTCCAAATTATTTTTTCAGATACTTATATCTAATCAAATAAAATATCCTGAAGGATTTGGCATGTTAAACTTGCGTTATGTAAGACTTGAGTTAGTAAAATAGAGCATCAATATCCTCCTTCCCAAAGAGAATTTAATTTACCTGAACGGATTCAGATTGGTTTCTTGTAATGTGCTAAAATCACAGAATTCTATATATGAGAGGTTATGTTACAAATTATATTTTAAGCTGACAAACTACTACATTTCATATATTTCTTGGATGAAAATAAAAACAAAGTGGAATGATTAAGAATCGTCTCCAAGCATTCTGTTTTATTATATTTTTCAAAACCATGCTTGATTTTTCCATAGTCATACTTCTTTTGTTCACATGAGGAACTGAATGACTACTACTGTTGCTTTTGTGGAGACTGCCCATTGTCGTTATGTGTGCTCTTCCTTCTCTTTTTGTGAGTTCTACCTGAGCTAGAGAAGTCTTTGACTCATTTTGTGGTATTACGAGAAGAAACAAAATGATTTTTAAAAAATTTTTAAAGCTGTTAGATTTTCTCAACCTCTGTTTCAGTTAGAACTGTTAAAGCAAGCTAAAGAAAGCAATCTTAGAAACAAGTATGTGAATATGTTGGCTTTGGGAAGTTTTCAAAAGATGAAGCTTGGGCGAGATCTAGGACTTGAAAGCTGGGCCAGCACTTAAGGGTTGGAATGTCCACCAATAGTGGAGGTCAAGGCAAGAAACTGGGGGGCTCAGGGATGGGATATAAAAGATCTTACAGGCTAGGAGAGCCATGGGGGAGGAGGTTCTGAGGAGCAAGGTGGCTCAGAATATAATTAGGTTAAAGGGACAAACATAAGGTTCCTGTAGGAAAACAACTGAGGCAACTCTTGTTTGATGAGCAATTCTTATTTTTTTGAATGAAACAAAATCACAACCTGTATGTTGAAATAGGCAAGCTACATTATAAAAAGTGTAAGTTAATTTGGCATAAATTGGAACTGTGAAATCAACTATAAAGAGAGATTGTATTATAAATACAATCATAGATCTAGTTAAAATGCATTAAAACTTCTTTATTTTTGAAATAGCTTGTTTATTTTTTGAAAGCTATGACGTATTAATACATACATTTAGGAGCACATGGGATGTTTCTTTATAATACCTACCTATTTTAGGGGTGTCTTATGCTGCTATCCTACTCTGTTGCCACTGGTACACCATTAATACACATTATTTATATTTGTGTTGTGCATTCTATAGATTTATCCATTTGTTGCCAGTAAATTTCAAGTTAAAAAACTATTTTAGCCCTGGCAATTTTTATCATTTTTTTTTTCTGTTTGACCCATTCACATTTCAAATACATTGACCATGAAATAGCAAAGAAAGGGTTAACAAGGACTGCCAAAAATCTCCAGGAGCCCACCCAGGAGCTAGAGGGAAAAAAAAGTCCTATCTTGTCTATGATGAAGAAAATCTGAGTTTCAAGGACACCTAAAATTCTTAGAAATTGCCTATAAACATCAGAAGCAAGGAAAGGATTTTCAAAATTACAATACTCAATAGTAGCAGATTAGATCTTTAAATTTAATGCATTAGTCTTTTATCAAGCGTTCTGTTCAACAGTTTTGATATTTGTGGCTTTGGGTATTGTTATAATTTTTCTACCCACATGAGTTTAAGTTTTTTTAGAATGATTTTTTTTTTTTTTGCTTCAAACTATTAACTAGTTTATTTGCTGGCAAAGCTGGTTTTCCTACAAACTTGTAGGAATGGTTTAAATGAAAGTTGTCTGAAGTCCTGATTAGCAGTTGCTCTGCCAAGAATAAATTTTGTGTGCATGTAGTATATATATCGGTTTTGGTCAGCTGTACTGACAGAGCTGGACTAAGATATTTTCCTGCCTGTTAATCAAGGCCACACAGACAAAGCTCAAGGAAGGATGACCCTTGCCTCAGGAAGTTTTGAATCCATTGCTATTTATAACCAGAGATCAGGTCTTTACTCAGTTGCTAAGAAAAGTTTTCTGCCAAATTTTCATTTGAGGAAACAGTTTATGGGCCTAACTGAATGAAGCCTCTATGGGAAGGGAAGGAATGTGACAGTGGCTGTAAGTATTTGTGCTAATTTGGGTCAAGGGTGTGGTGGCAGAGATGTGGAAAGTTCAGTCATCAGTGACAAAATAGGTTATTAAATTTTAAAGCAACTGATAGTTAATGGGCACCTTGGGTTATCTTTAGTGCGTATGGAATCCTGTGCTACTAATCATAAAGTTGACATAAGGGTATGTGATGGGCTAATATTGTCGATCAGCATAGGACAGGAGGAGGAAATTAGCTATTGGTGTGTTTCCAGACTAAGTGGCTGTTGCTGTGGACGTATACATAAACTTTTTGATTATTTGAGATGTAATTCTGTTCACTTACGCTCTTTATAGTACTCCATTGGTCCTTGTTTCAGTAAGAGGTAGTTTTGGCCAGGCTCACACCTGTAATCCCAGCACTTTGGGAGACCAAGGCAGGAGGATTGCCTGAGACCAGGAGTTTGAGACCAACTTGGGCAACATAGCAAGACCCCATCTGCACAAAAAATATTAAAAAATATAGCCAGGTATGGTGGCACATGCCTGTAGTCCCAACTACTTGGGAGGCTGAGACAAGAGGATCACTTGAGCCAAGGAGTTTGAGGCTACAGTGAGCTACGATTGTGCCACTGCACTCTAGCCTGGCAACAAAGCAAGACCCTATCTTTAAAGAGAGAGAGAGAAAGTTTCATAAAGAAAGAATTTATCACAAAATAATATTATATACCCCTATGTGTAATCTCTTATAAAACCTCATTCTATCTAACTTTAGAAATTTTTTTTTTAGCAGCTTAAAATAACATGTATTTGTTATCTCACAGTTTCTTTTGGTGTCAGGAGTCGGGGTTCAGCTTAACTGGGTCCTCTGCTCAGAGTCTCACAAGACTGCAGTCAAGGTGCTGGCTGAGCTGTGTTTCTTTGTGAAGTTCAGGATCCTCTTCCAAGCTTATGTGGTTTTTGGCAGAATTTCTTGAGGGTACAGGACTGAGGGTCCCATTTTCTTGTTAACATTCAGCCAGGAGCAGCCCTCAGCTCCTAGAGGGCCCTGAAGTTCCCTGCCACGTGGCCCTCTCCAGAGGCAGTTCACAGCATGGCAGCTTGCTTCCTCAAGGCTGGCAGGAGACTCTCTTCTAACTTTAGGAAATTAAATATGGCAGAACATTAAAGCTGACAATCTGGGAAATACCACAAGTAATGTTTTCTCAGTATTATTATATCACCATCTTAGCAATACCTTTATGGAGTTGAATTACTTAGTAGATGACAAGTACATTTTTATATATGCAGTGTGTATGAATTATTTAGAGATAGATGGGCAATGTTTTAGTGGAGTTTTAAATTAGGAAATTATAAAATTGTGTTAACCTATTTTTGTCTCATTCTAATAGGATTATTCAAGACAGAGTTGTAGCCATTTTCAACAGAGATCAACGATCAAAATTGTTCTTTTTAAAAAGGGGTTTCCAAGTTAAACATGAAAGGAAAATACTGGAATCGTGTGGATTCTGACAGGATAAAGAATACAGCATTTCACAGTTACTTGTAATGGAACCTTTGTAAGATTCATCACTTTTCATGCACCCAACTGGGAACATGGATGTTGGTTTTTCTCGTTCTGCTGTTCAGACACTGTCAAGAAGCCACTGCAAAAACATCAAACAAAAAATTTCTCAGTGGGAAGGAAGGGCTAATGGTGTATCTAATCCAGAAAAATGGCATCCAAAGGACTTTGGAGTGAGATATAACTGTCATCAAGAGATTCTTCATAAGAACAACCCTCTTGCTGAGGGAAAGAGCAAAAAGTTCGATGTAACCAGCTCTCAAAATGTGGGTCTAAGTATAAATGAAAATACCAAAAGCTGTGATCAAAATGAGGATGAAAGTGAGAAACATAAATATGATGATACATGCTTCTTTAAAAATAAATCACAATCCCATTGGGTGTGTTCTCGGGTCAAACAAATTGAAAGTTGTAAAGAAGTTATTTTAGATCCAGAGACTTCATTACCTCCAGGAAACTTCTATACCTCACAAATATTGTGGAAGAAAGTAGAAGGACTTCCCCCAGATAAAGAAAAAGAACTGAATTTCAGAGTTCTGGATAGTTCGTATGGAATTACTAAGAGCTTAGAAAATATTTACTCTGAACCTGAGGGGCAAGAATGTGGAGTTTCTATAAATCCTTTGCCAAAACCTCGTAGGACATTCAGATATTTATCTGAATCTGGTGTTATGCCACATAAAGAAAGAAACTGTGACAAAAGATACTGTGAAAATAATTTTTGTGCAGAATCTTCTTTGGCTTCTTCTCAGGAACCTCAACCGAAGAAATATGGTGGAAAACTTAGAGGAAGATCTAAGAGGTATGTTTTAGCTTATAGATAATGATTTATAAGTATTTTCCTTACAAGATTATTGAGCTTCTATTCCCTTTCAAACCAACTTCCATTCCCCAGCCTAGGTTACAGCCCTAATTTGAACATACAGATGTTGATTAATATGGAAAGAAAATAAAAAGAAGAGGAAAAAGTAGAGGTATAGGTAATACTTAAGACAATCTACTGACAAGAGCATCAGAAAATCTTCCATTTTATAACTTTAAGAACCTGTAGGGAAGCAAGTACATTCTTGCACTTCAATTAGGGCGTGCTGGCCTTAGCCCCACTTTTCATTAGGGAGTGCACTTAATAAAGGAACCCAGTGAAGAACATGAATGATTGGCTAAAAGTCTTGAATTTTCTCATGGTGTATGTAGGGCATCAACCTAGTTTATTATCCTTACATCTCTGATAAAGCACCTTTGTAATTTGCACCCAGGTCCCTAACTTAGATTTCTGTCTGCCATACCAATTTAAAGAAGATTAGAGTTTAGAAAGATATAACTTTAAAGTGTATCTTCTTTCTTAAGGAAATCCTTTGAATTTGAGGATATTCAGCACTTTCGAAGTCAGAACTCACAGAAGATTCATGAAGAACTTGGAAGAAATTCTGGTTCAACACTTTATTACACACAGTCTGAGGACAACATCTATGAGGATATCATATGTAGGTGCCCACAACTTTGCAATTAAATTTAATGATTATGTATTTGCTAAAGCCCTTAATCGTAGAATGACATTTTCTTTTACAATCAAGCATATCTTGCTCTAGGTTTTTCTTTTTAATATGGAAACCTTTGGTATATAAATTATTTTATTCTCTAATGAATTTTGCAACTAGTGTAATGGACTGCTCAGTTCAGAAGTAGATGTTTATAGTATAGTATTTTGAGAATTCGTTTAGCTCTGTTAGACACCTACGTGGTTTAACGGCTTAAAGTGCTATTGGTAGAATAAGAAAGGTGAATGTAGTCAGCTTTTTATTTTTTTTTTTTGCTAGCTATGGTTACATTTCCATTTAATTATATTTCTCTAAACATTTTTAAAACTATTTTCAAGATCCCACCAAAGAAAATCCATATGAAGATATTCCAGTGCAGCCTTTACCCATGTGGAGATCTCCTTCAGCATGGAAGCTACCACCCACTAAAAGTGCTTTCAAAGCACCCAAGGTATAACCAGAGAATTATTATAATTGAAGAAAACATTAGAATCTTTACAAAAAGGTTAAAATGGTTTAACTGACACCAAAACATAAGAGGCACTGAAATGTAGGTTTTATTGTTGGTGGTGGGTTTTTTTGGGGGGCAGCACACAGCTTTTCGTTTTGTTTTGTTATGTTTTTGTTGTTTTAGCACTTCAAAAAATTTGAATATGAGTGCCTTTAGACAGCCATGAACTTTTCGGTTCACTATAGTTCCCACTGGTCCCTATTAGTTAGTTTCACATCAGCCTATGACTTAAATTACCTGCCTGGTTCCTGAAAGCAAAGGCTTAATTAATGAAGACTCAATGAGCTGTTGTTTTTGGGAAATTGATCACATTGTAGTAGAAGAACTTTGGATTAGAAACCTGAGAAACAACTTCTTTACAAGTGGTGAAAAAGAAATTATGGCATCTTCATTTGAGACAACTTTAAAGGAAAGAGAAATATTTTTCTGAGATAGCTTTGACTTTGTAAGAGAACACAGGCAGTAACTAGATGATCTTACCCTTTACCAGTACATCTTCTCTTGTTTTAGCTTCCTCCCAAACCTCAGTTCCTTCACCGTAAGACTATGGAAGTGAAAAACTCACAGGCTTATGTACGGTCAAAGCTCACGAAGGATACCACTTTGCCTGTCACTTTAACTGAATGGAAGCTTTTCCGAGCTGACGAAGTTGCAAACAGGAAAAGGAAAAATCTTCCAAGGGTAAGGATTTCAGTACACTAAAATGAATAATAATTTAGAGGGGACCTACTGGAATTAGGAGACATGGAAGGCAGCCTTAAGTTTTAAATTTTTACTCATGCAAGAAAAGTACCTGAACGACTTTTGCCAGAGTTTCTTTATGGATTTGGAAAATTGATGTTAGGTGGAGGACTTTGTTTCGGTTACCTTAGCTCTCATTAAAATCAGCTGCCTGTTTCAAGGAAGCACCAGAATCTTAGATAAAAAAGCATTCTATCAAGCTGACTTCGCTGCTGTTCTAATTCATTCATTTATATAAAATTGCCAAAGTGAGTTCAGTTTTGTTCCTGAGTTAACAGATTTTCAGTAATGACAAAGTATATGTCATTAATTTGGGGCAAAAATTTACATTTAGTGAAAGAAAAAATGAAATCTGTTACTTGGGAATAGACATTATCAGCAACCATGCTACGTAAATGACTTCTCCCTTAAGGGAGAAAAGGCAGTAAGTCTGTAAATCATCTCAACTAGAACCATTGTAACCAAAATGAAGAAACTGAGATTACCTGTAGACAGACATATTTTCTTTTAGGAGATGCACTTAAGAAATTACATGAAAATATTTTTAAGCTCTGTACATTACTTTGTTCTTCTGTTAATACAAGGTGTTTTCAGCATTGGCAAAATAATGTGCCAATACTATGCAGTAATAAAGAAATCAGATCATTTAAATATTATTCCTTTCCTTAATCCCATCTGAATTAGCTATATATATTCATTTAACACACAATTTTTATACCTGATTTTAACATAAAACAAAAGTCACAGCTATTTCTTGGTTTAGTAACTGTTGATTAGTTCCTTGGGAAATACTCTGTTCCACAATTACTTTAATCCTTATGATTTGTTTCCTGCCCACTTCCTCTTTAATATGTGAAAAGTTAAAGACACAGGTTTTAAAAAGCACTAAGCTGATCTCCTCGGTGAAAAATAATCTTTAACTGTTTATTTTCCTGTGTATGGTGAGGAATATATAAAAAACAGAAGCTTAAAGAACTGCCAGGCATCCTGCAGTAGCTCTCTCCTTGGGAAGAGAGATCATGTTAGCACAACAAAGCAGCCTTCCACATGGCCCAGAAACAACAAAATCATGTGCTCATAGGGAGAAGAATGCAGACACCTAAGGGATTGCGTTTAAAATGTGGTTCTTAGAATAGCATTAACAAATATTTAGGAATTATGGATTGTAGAGTTTAATGAGACTGGAAGAAGTTTTACAGTGCTTTTGATTTCATGCATCAGTATTTTATGTACTGTGGATCTTGGGTACTCAAAGCTTGTTCTCTTTCTGATTATAGGTGATAGGATCCAGCTTTTCCTTTTCTAATATTTTCCTAAAGGTTTTTGGAGAAATGGGGAGAAAAAAAATGATGATGAACTCTTGATGGTCAGGCAGGAGCAGGCTGTTAGTACTTCTACCTGTGATCCTCCTCGGATTAAATCTTTTTATGATATCCCATATGCAATACAAGTTTTGGCTTTGGAGTATCTTCAGGAACAACATTCCATAAGAAAAGCAGTTTTCATTTCTTTCCCTTTTGATGGCTTCAGCTATCCCTGGAAGAGAAACCGCTTCAGTTCATAGTATGAAAATCACTGATCTAGTCCATATGCCTCTTCTCCACACTTCCATCCTTGCTGTGGAAGCCTGTGTGGCGTTGTTTGCTAGAGTACATTTCCTAGTATCTTTACTGTTTGTGTCAAGTGCATACTGCAGTGTGGTTTCTATCATTTCTTAGGATGAATATTCTACAATATAGTCTGCAACTAGAAGGGAAATATAGCTAGCTCATAACTGAAATTTAAATGTATCATTTTGCCTCATATTTTTAGAACAGTTCCCTCTCCTTTATAATACTTTTGATTATGCTTTTCAAATGCACAGTAATAATTATGCTATTTTGGGTCATTATATATCCCAAACATATGTTTATTCCCCATAGATCTTTCCTATAACCCGTAACAATACCTTTTAATTTTGGATTCTTTCGTTTTTTATAATGGTAATATTTAAGAACATTGGCAATATTTCTCTTGAATGGCATCTACAAAAATCTTTAAGAGAACAAATTCATCCAAAAATATGGAAATAATCTGCATATTGGAAACACATGTTTCTCACTTTTTTTTTTTTTTTTTTTTGCACTGGACTGATTCACTGCCTATTGATTGCCAGGATTGCTAGAGAAACTAGGACAAAAGAGAAAATAAGAACATTTTTCTTAAGCTTCTTTGTTGGTTGTTATCTTGTATAATGTTTTTAACGTTTGTAATTCTAGTCATTAAGTATGTTAAATCAGGATTAATACTTAAGAAAAGCTTGGAATTTTAAGATAAAAAGAAAAGTATACGTGGAAAAACTAATCAATTCCTCCTTTTAAAAGTGTCGATCAGCTCTAATTCTTTCTTCTTTTTTACCCCAGTCCGTGTCTGTCTGTTCTCTCTCTCTCTCTCTCTCTCTCTCTCACACACACACACATACACACACACACACACCCCTGTCCCAGCAGTAAAGAAAAATTTCTAATGAGTAATACTTATGAGATGGAGAGAACAATTTAAAAGCAAATGGTCTGGATTTTACTTACTTGAGACATAGATTGATGATTGGAAAGGAAAAAAAACATAGTTTTTGTATTTGAACATATTTGAGTATCCTATTTTTATAACATATTTCTAAAATAAATTGTAATCGTAGTACTCCCAGTAGCAAAGAGAGTATTCTCTTTGACAAAAACTAAGTGTGATTATCCTCTCTTTGGGAAAAATTCCTGGGAGCAAAAATAACTGAGTCTTACCCTGCCTTCCAACTGAATGAGTGTTCTACTTCCTACTCTGGGAAAATCAGAACTTGAGCTTAATAGTAAAGGCTTGCTCACTATATGAAGTAGTCACATTTCCTGCATGTTGTGACATGGAGTGACAAGGAATCTGAGAACCTGTGCTGGGTTTATCTGGAAAGGAAATATCCTTTCCTACTTCCCTTACAATTATTAATATGGACTTTGTATTAGAACAATGCATCATCTAACTAAAGAAATAATTTTAGATTCAAAATTGAAAAATATAAAGATTTCTATTTATAAAATGAATCTTCTCTCTGAATGACAATCACTAATAAATTATTGTCATCAAGCTGTGAAACTTGTAGGTGTTGGTTTTAACTTGTATTTTTCTGGTCTCTTTTTCAGCTTGTATTGAAAATAGATGACATATTTGAATCTAAGAGAGGGAAGAAGAGGGTAAAGTTACACCCTTATGCTGAAAAAGAAGTAGTACCTCCTGCAAAAGGTAAGAATTGTATTTCTTTTTTTGAGACAGAGTCTTGCTCATCGGTGGCATCATCCTAGCTCACTGCAACCTCAAACTCCTAGGCTCCCGTGATCCTCCTGCCTCAGCCTCCTGAGTAGCTGGGACTACAGGCACATGCCACTGCACCTGGCTCCTTTTTTTCTATTTCTAGTATCGACAGGGTCTCACTCTTGCTCAGGCTGGTCTCGAACTCCTGACCTCAAGCAATCCTCCCACCTTGGCCTCCCAGAATGCTAGGATTACAGATGTGAGCCACCATACCCAGCCTGTGTATTTTTTTTTTATTTCAAAATATTAAGGGGGTACAAATGTTTTTGTTATATGGATACCTTGTATAATGCTTAAGTCAGGGCTTTTAGTGTACCCGTCACCAGAATAGTGTTTATAGTACCCCATAGGTAAGTTTTTATCCCTTACTCTCTTCCCGCCCTCCCCACTTACTGGTTTCCAGTATCCTTTACATCTCTTTGTGCCCATGTGTGCCCATTGTTTAATTCCCAATCGTTAGTGAGAACATGTGGTGTTTGTTTTTCCAAAGAATTTGTATTCTGTGCCATCCATTTGTAGCCATCAAGGTATGAAGGGAGAATCATTATATAACTTAATATTTGATGTGTATTATAATTTTTGGTTTACTTTCCTGTCTATCCCACTTAAATATAAACTTCTTTAGGATAATGGACAATTTCTCAAATCCCTTTTATTTAATTCCATGCCAAGTAATAACGATTAGATGAATAAATAAATGAAAAAATAATTATAAATCCATGAGACTAATTTTCATAGGCAGATTGAATCATTATTTTGTAGTCCTACTTTGATTTATAGTTACTTATCAATACAGACTTTTTCAGTGGAGAAATAAAAACATGAGATATGTACAAACTGAACATATGTGGTACTCAACTTGTAGTCGTCTAATAAGTTTAATAATTTTATCCTTCAGATGCTTAGATAAAACTTATATTGTATTAATTAAGAAGCTTTCAGCCGGGCGCGGTGGCTTACACCTGTAATCCTAGCACTCTGGGAGGCCAAGGCGGGAGGATCGTTTGAGTTCAGGAGTTCGAGACCAGCCTCAGCAGGAGTGAGACACCATCTCTACTAAAAATAGAAAGAAATTGGCTGGACAACTAAAAATATATAGAAAAAATTAGTTGGGCATGGTGGCGCATGCCTGTAGTCCCAGCTACTCGGGAGGCTGAGACAGAGGATCGCTTGAGCCCAGGAGTGCGAGGTTGCTGTGAGCTAGGTTGGCACCACGGCGCTCTAGCCTGGGCAACAGAGCAAGACTCTGTCTCAAAAAAAAAGAGAAACTTTCAACATTCATAATAAAGTATTAGAATTTTCTTACAAATGCATGCAAGATTCTTGATTTGGTTGTCTGACAAAGAATATGTACAATTTAGCAATTTTATTTATAAGATTCATAACCACAGCCAAGTCATACCAAGGAGAATATTTCTTCTTTTTGCAGACTTCCAAAGATAGAAATGTCTTAATTTCCTTTAAAAATCTATTCGACATTCTAACAACTTACTATCTGAAAATAAAGTCCTCTGTGTTACAACGTAAGACTCTTTCTTCTTACTCTGTGATGATTAAAATCAACTGGTCACCATTTTTAATGTAAGTTTTCATACTTTTCAAAGGCAATTATTAAAACATGTTTTAATCTCCTTTGCGGAAGAAATAGTTTTGGTTATTGTTATTAATAATAGCTACCACTGAGTGTAGTAATAGTTTCTTTACATATTACATCTCATATGTAACTGATGATAATTAGGATAGGCAGGGACTATCCTAAATTTACAAACAAAGAAGCTGAGCTAGAGGAGGAAACAGATTTGAATCAAGGAGCATGGCTCTACAAAGTCTTAATCTTTTCTATCAACAGTCACTTTTTCTTATAAACTTTGATTTTTAGCAGTCTGTCTCTTGTCCATGTATGTCCTTATCCACAATAAGAGTATTGTCAAAGGTTTTTTATTTGTTTAATTCAGAACTAGATACAGAAAATGAAAATGAAGACTGGTGCCAGATATTGTGCTGGATCCTTTCCAGTGCATTATTATTAATTCCCTAAATAGCCCTGTGTGGCTGATATTATTGTCACTGTTTTATAGATAAGGAAATAGATTATAAATTGCAAATTACATAAAATATTAAGATACTAGGGCTAGGACAAGTACTTAAGCATTTTCCCAGATTAACAGCAGTCTTTTGGTAACTACTGTCCAGGTACTTCACTCTAAGTATGTTATTATTGATCCCTTATTTTATTTGTATGCTTTATGCCCTCTGGATCAAGGACGTTTTAGTATATTTAACTCTAAGATAAGTTTTTTTCCTTTTTTTTTTTTTTCAATTGCCGTAGAGGCTGTCAAAAATTGCCAATACTGACAATATTTCAAGTGATCATGGTGGAGTATTGGGAAAAGTTTTCAATTAGCAATAATTATGTCTTGGATAAACCTCATTGGCTATAATACTGCCACTGTGCAAAGCTAAGACAAGTTTTTGAAGAGCCAAATCCTTTTTATATACTGTTCAATGTTGAAAAGAAAAAAATTCTTTAATAGCCTGAATTGCCAACTTCTAGCACACACACACACACACACACATACACACACACACACAAAAAGAGCGTTCCCTACATTGTAATCCTTCTCTGAAAGTTTGTTTTTCTAGGAGAAATGAGTTGCAGTGTTCTATACCACTGGAGGATGACTATACTTAACAATAATATATAGTTTCAGATAGCTAGAAGGATATGAACGTTTTTAATACAAAGAAATTATAAGCATTTGAGATGATGAATTTGCTAATTACCCTGATCTGATACTATTCATTATACATATCAAAATATCACTATGTACCCCATGAATATGTACAGTTATTATTTATCAACTAAAATATGGGAAAAAGTTTTTCTTTGCATGGCTCAAAGAAAACAAGCATTTACCCAGCTTCTGTGACCACTCTCCAGTGTACCAGAGAAGTTTCTCTCACATCTGAGGATCTCCTGGCTCCATCATCTCATATTTTCATTTTTTCTCCATAAGCTTTTGTCTGTATATCAACAATGCCTAATAAAACTAGATAATTATATTTACCTACTCTGTCAATACATGCTAGGGTTTACTAATGTATTCTAACCTAAACATTTCTTAGCTTTCAGTTTTCAGATGTTATAAAATGACTTACTGCTTTTCTTCAATTCTGTCATTATAATTTTGTGTGTTGAACTCACATATTAAAAAAAGACAACCTGGTACTTTTTTGATCCCTACAGATTCTCAACAGATTTCCCTGTTGGCTCATAATCCACTGAACCTTCATTCAGTGTCTTGGAATACAGGTCATCAAAACCCATAGATGTGAATATACTAAAGCCACTTAAATGATCTTTTATAAGATCTTTTCCAGTTATATTATCCTTTCTCCCTTTCCTCTTTCTTTTCTTTCTTTCCAGACACTTCATAAACTCCTAAGAGGTGACTGGTGCTAAGGATACAAATAGAACTCAGGAGCTCACAATGTTTGTTTCTTCCTCCTGAGCAATATTTTATAGCCCCAGTATAATTTTTGAATGGTGGCTAATTTGGAGTTATAAAGCCTATATAGTATGCAACAAATAAATAGATATTTCTTTTGTAACATCTCTTATGTATCTTTCCCATCTATCTTATAAAGAGGCACCATTTCTTTTAATGTTCTCTTATTCCTTATTGTAAAATGAAAAGCCAGAGTTTACCAAACCTCCTTTCACCACCCCTAAAAATCGTATGCATATGCAAATACATATTCTACACAAATAGTGTTATACTATTCAGATTTTGTATACCTTCCTTTTTAAAAAAACTTAATTAATGTATTTCAGAGCTCTTTCAGTATCAACACATAGAGATCTACAAAGCTAAATTGTATTTCATTGGATAGATGTAAAATAATTTTATTAAATTGGTAGTCATTTTGGTTGCTTCTACCATTGTTTTTAACTTGTGGATATTTAAGGGAAGTGTGTGTTTGTGTGTGTGTACATATATATCTTTAAACAATGCTACAATATGCATCCTTTTACTTATATGTGTATTTGCAAGAATATATCTGTAGAATAAGTTTCTAGCAGTGGATGGACTTACTTGATTAAAGAACATATGGATTTAAAATTTTTATAGCTGTGGCCAAATTGTCTCACAAAGAGATTGTAACAGCTTATGTTTCTACAAACAGCATTTGAATGCCTCTGTCCCCGTAATCTTCACCAATATTATGTTTTATTAAGGCTTTTTATTTTTTTTGCCAATATCATGGTTGAAAATTTATGTCTTATTTGTTTGAATTTACATTTTTTCATTTTGAACTTGGGCAATTTTCATGCTTGTCAATAATTTATAGATCTTTTTCTATGAATTGCCTGTTCCTACCCTTCATTCCTTTTTCTGTTGTACGTATTTTTCTTCTTGATTTGTAACAGTTATTTGAATATTAAGAAACTTAGCCTTGTATCTGCAATGTGTTTACAAATATTTTCCCAGTTTATTGTTCACTTTTGAGTTTACTAATGATTTTTTATTAGATAAAATTTTATATAATCAACCTTACATATATTTTCATTTATGACTTCTAGCCTTTGTTTTTCCTGATACATTTAAAGATTTTCCCTTTCTTTGTACTTTGCTTATTTTGTTTTAATTTTTCAGACAATCTAGAAATTTTTCATTTATTCAGGAAGCTTTTTTTTTCTTTTATAAATTGTGTGCCCAAAACTGTAGTCCAAAACACTTCTTATGAAAACAATATAGCCCCCTTATCCTCAAGATACTTAAAATGTGATTGGGGAAAATAAGAACAATTCAAAGCAGTATAAGTGCTATATGAATTCAGAGTAAAAGAAAGATCAGTATGGGTGCAGAGGTAGCTTAGAGGCATTATAGACAAGGTAGACTTAATTACTTGGCAATTTCTCCTAGCTCCCAGATTTTCCTATTATTCTAAACTCATAGTCTGGCTGTTGTTCAGATTTTTATTTAGCCTACTTAGTGCTCTACCTTTGATACTTTATTTGGGAATATAAATGCACACAAGGATGTGGATGTAGAAACAGAATCCACTCTGAATCAGACTTTTTAAAACTAGTCTGAAATTTTTTTAACTCTAGAATCAGGAATGAAAGAGCAGCTGAGGAGTGAGATAAGGTTTAGGAAGAAGATGTAATAGAGTAGTGTCTTTGTTGAGCCTTTTATTCTCTTTCAGTAATTGTCCTAACCTGATATAACTAACTGGTTTGGAGAAAGGCTCAGCATCTTCATTATTCCTTACTCTAAGTACCCAGGTCTGTGGAGGTTTTATGTTGTTCTCATCCTCATATACTTCCTACTGTTGGACGGTACAAATGGAAACTCTTTCTCTCTTTTCAGGTGAAACCAGTGGGAACGAAAGTGATGCTGAGTATCTGCCAAAGAGTGAGTGAGTCACTGGGGCTGCTCCCGTTCTTGTGATGATCATGGTTATAGGTGGAGTGGCACCTACCTTTGTCATTAAGCATGTTTTTCCCCACATGATGTTTCATTTTGTAGGTGATTTCTTTATTTTCAGAACCTGAGAGATTTGGGCAACTAAAAAGTACACTCTCAGATCTTTGACAGCATTAAAAATCTCCCATAGCAGAGTGAGACAAACCAATATGGTTCTTGGAATGGAATGTTCTTAGGGGAGCGGCACAGAGCTACGTGTCCAGACATATATGCAGTAGTTTCCCAGAAGCCAAAATAGAATGTGTGAATCATCCTCTGAGACAAATATTTAGCATTACATATCTGATTTTTCACCGTCACTCAAGTGTAATTATTTAAGTAACTTTGATATCTCCGATATTGAAAAAGGAAACATTTATCTGTTTCTCCTTCATGGGCATTTATATTCCAAATTGTGCTGTTTACTTTCTACTAGAATATATTATAGAATGCACCATGCATTTCTGGCTATATTTGTCCAAGGACTTCATGGTGCCCTGTATCCTTTATCTAATGAATTGTCACAGCAAGTTATCTAGTTCCTGTTTAACTGACTGACATAGTAAGTCATGGAAAAATATAGGAGACATGAATTTTCAAAGCTGAGTACAGGGCAATTCCAGGTCCAATACTCTAGTCTTATGATTAATAGTCTTGTGCTCCCTCCGCTGGCCTGAATTGCTTCAAGTCAGGTATGTGATTCTGTAGCCTCACTGAAGGTGAAACTTAAATCATCATCAGGTTCAACCTTGATATGTAAAGATGACTAATTTAGTGCTGTTGCTACTGAGACACAGAACCTAAAATTTTTTTGACTTGAGCTCAGCCCTTTGAGTAAGTAAAGCTTTGTCTAGAGCACTAAATGTAATTCTGGGGAGCCACTCTTACATGTATTTTTTTAGGTGCTCTTAATGTTTTGATCAATAGTGTACCTTCTTTGGGGCCAGAATGCTTCATATCTCACAAAGAAAAGAAAAATAATCAGAGGATGAGTCATTCTATTCAGTGGCTCACAATGACACATAAACAAATTTCTGGGACACTTAGACTCTTTTTTTCTGCAAGTAGACCATTTCCCCTAGTGGAGACTCCCCGCAAATTTTCAGAATTTAGAGATAAATGAGAATAGAGGATAGATGCTATCCGGTCTTGAGTGGTATTGTTATGACTTTTTAAATAATATGCTTCCATAATTTTATTCTTTTGAAGAATAGTCTGCAAATAGATGTCTTCTTCCACTTCATTTTTTCCTCATGCATTAGTACTATTTATTGATATAAGCATACATTCATATTAGTAATACATATCAAGGAGAGAAGGGGAAAGGACGATTTCTTTAATGTGAGGATAATTTTTGTTTTAATTTCAAATTCATCTCTTTCTGTACTTACTCTCTGTAGGATGCAATTCTTTTGTCAGATCTTCCCCACCCCACCCCACCCCTTGATTTCATGGCATTCCAGACAGTGGCATCTATTGTCTGTGAATCAGTGCTTTTTCCTGACATTTTCCAGGTGTCCTGGTGTGATGCCATGAACGATGTGTTGGGACATGCATAGAGTGTTGGTTAGGACATGAAATGTTAGTCTCACTGCTGCCCAGAGGTAGAGTGGGGCCCCTGGGCACTTGTGACAGTCTCTACTTATCCTCCAGCTATGTCATAGCCCTAACAGGTATGTCTGTGTGGCAGATATTGGTTAGTCAATACTCATTCAGCAATGACCGTGTGAAGATTAGTCCTATATGGGTCATGACCTCTAGATGCTAGAGGGAAGAAACGGCTACAGAGAGAAAAGATAGCTCTGTGATTTCATTCCAGATCGCCACAAGCGCTTAGCACAAGTGCAGCAGTCTTCCAAGAGGAATCCTCACTACCAGACCTTGGAGCGGGATCTTATTGAATTACAGGAGCAGCAGCTGTTTGAACTCTTTGTGGTGGTATCTCTACAGAAGAAACCTTCAGGAATAAGCTATATTCCCCAAATCATACAACAATTCCCTAGCAAGGTAAGTATAAGGAGGCCAAGAGGGATTCAGGAATGTTCCTGTGTCTCTGTATTGATTTCCTATCTTTCTGTTTATTGTTATCTCAATGAGCTTTTACCAATACTATACTTGTGCTGGAATCTGGTAAGTGACTTTAATGACATCTTATGTTAGGCATGAGCTACAACCAAGGGAAAAAACAAAACCAGCTCATTCTCCAAGTCAGTTTTTTATTTTGGGCTCTGCCATTTAATAATCTTTAACAAGTTACAAAGCCATAACTTTCTCATCCTTGAGGAGAGGAGTAATAAATGTGGCAGACCAGACATGGTGGCTCATGCCTGTAATCTCAGCACATTGAGAGGCTGAGGTGGGAGGATCACTTGAGGACAGGAGTTTGAGACCATCCTGGACAACATAGCAAGACCCCTGTCTCTCCAAAAAATAATAAATAAATAAAATTAGCCAGGCATTGTGGCACATGCCTGTAGTCCTAGCTACTTTGGAGGCTGAGACAGGAGGCACACCGGAGCCGGGGAATTGAAGGCTACAGTGAGCTATGATCACACCACTGCACTCCAGCCTGGGCGATGAAGCAAGACCCTGTCTCAAAAGAAAAAGAAAGAAAGAAAGAAATGTATTCTGGGTTCAGGACTAAGTCTAAAACAATAAAAATAAATGTGGCAGAATAGGGTGATAGTGGTTTAGAGCATAGACTCTGAGCCAGAATGCTACATTTGCTACTTACTAGCTCTGTGACTTTGAGCAGTTACTTAATCTCTTTGTGCCTCAATTTTTTTCATTTGTAAAATGGAGGTAATCACAATAGTATCTACTCCTTTGAGTTGTAGAGAGGATTAAATGAGCTAATTTGTATAAAGCACTTAGAACAGTATCTGACATATATAGTAAGCACTATATAATGTTACCCATAATTAGTAATAATTTAATAAGATTATGTAAATTACCGAATGCAATTTCTGGCATAGTATGCACTTGATAAATGGTAGCTGTTATTATTAAAAATATTATTTGGTTCTACCTTTTTAAAAAATCATTCATTCATTTAATCAAATATTTTAAAAATACCTACTGTTTTCCAGGATTAGATAATGAGAGTACAACTGAAAAAGATCTTCTTAGTCCCTGTTCTCAGAAAGCTTATTGAGCCTATGAGCAAACTGAGCCCACAGGCATTTGTTTGGGGGTTTTTTTGCATTGCATTTATGTTTTTATAAAAGTAACAATAATAATTTTTGTTGCCAACTTTTAAAAATCAAATTTCACTTACAAATCTGTATAGCTACCTTTTCCTGAGAAACTGGAAAGACTGCCAGCACTTAGCCTACATTCCTAGGGGTCAGGAATTGGCTGAAGCTGAGTAAGGAACAGGACTTCTTGGCAAGTGACCAGTGCAGTTGCCAAGGCCTCCTCCCTCCCCTGCTCAGAGGGACCCTGTGCTTAGGGTTTAATGCTTTGCAGTCACCATCTTGAAAATGCTCAATAATTTTATCTTTGAATTTGTGTTTTGTAAGAGAAGTCTGATGGGAAAATTGGATGTATGCCAAGGTCTTAAAGCCACAGTTCATGCATTCATTCATCTCCTGCCGCCTGCCTAGGATGGATTCTCTAGTTGCCCTGTTCCCTAAGGCCCGGTTCCCAGGCCCTATCTGGCTTCCTTCCTGCTCTCACTCAGTGACTGCTGCCACCTTCTCTCCCTTGCTGGGGCTTGGACACAGGCTGGGGAGGGTTGGACCAGGCAGGCATTGCCCTGCAACATATGGGAGCAGCCCACCCTGCCCTGGGCTGGTAGTACCACTCGTGTCCTGCGGGTGACTTGGTAGGGACAAACCTTTCTACCACCCCCAATCCCAATACCCCTCTGTGTGGAGGCTGCAAATCCTTGGGGGCTACCCAGCTGCTATGGGTTGGAATGTTGTGTTAGCGGCATAGGAAGGGAAATTGATGCCTGGCTCAATTTCCTGACCCCCAGTCAGGACAGAGTCTCAGTTCTGCAGCTGCCTGGAGAGGAAACCCAGCAGCTGGTGGGCTACTTGTGTACCAGATAGCAGGCCGGGGCCCCTGGGCACTTGTAAGGGTTTGTATTCATCCCCCAGGATCCTCATGCCTGAGGGAATGTGACATTAAATAACAAAAACTCTATTGCAGGTTGGGAGATCATAGAAAAAAGGAAAGTTTTATATTTTATTTTATACTTAATTTTTCTTGCTTTTTGAACAAGGGACCCACATTTTCATTTTGTACTGTGCCCTGTAAATTTTGTCCCTTGTTCTAGTAGGGAGCGATACCTTTAAGTGTAAGGGACATTCACTTACTCACTTTCAAACTTATTACTTGGGCCACTTCTCTAATTTAAATTGTTTGCTCTGTCACTTTAGGATTTTGGGTTTATAACCCGGAGGTTATATGTTTCATTAAAAAAGCTAATAAAGCACAATTGTACTAGAATCTAAGAGTCACTTCCTGCATGGATTCTCATTTTTAAAAAAGTCCTCAATGACATCCCTGCAGTAAATAAGTCAATAAGTTTAATTTCTCATAAAATTCCTCAATGTAGCCTGAGAGCACAAAATCACAGCACTGTTTAATAAAACAGAACTGTTAATATTATAGTCTAAAATAATGTAATCTAGATAGTCATGAGTAATCAAATTTCTCAAGAGGAGCTGAATATTTTCCTGGTTTTGACCAGTCTTACAATTGCAGAGGAACATCTAAGCCTGAATTAATGGGCTCAACCAGATAAGGACCAGTTGACTCTGGCAGCGATTTAGGGATGTCTATAAGTAAAAAAGCGTCTTTGTGCCTCAAGCACAAAATTCGGGAGGAAAAGAGCTGATTGAGGCCCTTTTTGATTCTATTGTGGAAACCTTGAATGAAGATGATTGTGCATCACTTAACAATACAAAAATAGTAGACTATACTACAACTAAAAATTTGTTAGAATGCTTTTCCATTTTTTAAGAGATTAATATCCAAGTGACCCAGAATGGCTGTACTTTTTTTTTTTTTTTTAAGAAATTAAAGGAGGCGGGGCCCAGTGGTCCGTGCCTGTAGTCCTAGCTACTCTAGAGTCTGAGGTAGGAGGATCACTTGTGTCCAGAAGTTCAAAGCCAGCCTGGGCAACATAACAACACTCCTTCTCAAAAAAAAGAAAAAGTAAAGAAAAGAGAAGAAAAAACGAAATTAAAAGATAGGTCATTTTTATTAGTTGTCTAAAATCAATATGGTAATTAGGCTTATGTGCTTGTTTTTATAGACAAATCATACTAATTTCTAAATGTCCGGTTTCATTAAATTTAGACTGTCTTTTAAAGTATAATACCAGATTTATGAAAGAGGATCTTCCATGCCAAAATTTTATAGAAAGTTGCAAACCAGTAATTAGGTAGCAAAAATTATATGCTTAGGGAAATGATTATATATAAGATAGATTCTAAAAATAGTATCTTTTCTAAATAACATTCATCTGCCATTTTAAAGCATCTTTGACAATTAATCAGAGAGGGTCTTGAGCTGACTAGGTTTTTGCTCTCACTGTATTATAGAATGGAGTTTTATTTATCTTATATCCCATGATTCATTAAAAAAATACTGGGTTTTCCACTAGTATGTGAATCCTGAATTAAGATTTTACTTCTAGATAAGAAACTATTTTCAGTCATCTCTCTTATACTGGATTATAATAGATACCCACAGGTGCCATTTCTATGTAAAAATAGAATTCTTTATTCTTAGTAACTCTTCTCAGTGCATCTTCAGTGATTTCCAGTCTTGGCCTTCCTGTTTTTATAGACAGTACAAAATCATGCTGAGACAATTGCTCAGGCTTATCAGAGACTTCTTTTCCTGAGACCAAGCTGAGTTTTTTGTTTCTATTCTCCACTTACATAAAATAATAGTCACGTATGGTGTTATCTTTTTCAGGGTGATCATGGCTATAAACAATCCAAAGACACTGAAGAGAGGCTCAAAGTTATCCCAAAATTTTGTTTTCCTGACTCAAAGGACTGGATGCCAACCTCAGAACTCAAGAGGTAAATGGGGTACTTTATCTGATTTCTTCTTGTTAGAACTGCAAAAATAAAATCAGAGTTTTTGAGAAATGGCTAGAGCTGGGAGTGAAGCTGCATGAACACTGGCAGGTCAAGGATGCAGTGGGAGGAAAGGAAGAAGCGGAATTAGAACATTTCCTATGTGGGGCTTGGGAAAAAAAAAGCAAAACACAGAATAATTTCAGTGTCGAAGGGAAAACAACTTTGAGAGTCTCTTCGGTTTACCAATTCTGCAGAAAAAATAGTTCCACTTTACATAAAATTAGAAATGCCCCCAAGTGGACAGAAAAGGAAAAAGGACTTGGATTTTGGGACGCAGTCTAGAAACAGGGATAAAACAAGCAATGTGTTCATCTTGTTTCTTTTTCAAGTTGATAGAAGAAGCCGCAGCCCAGATGATATGTTCCCCTGTGGAACTTGTACAAAGAGAGACTCCAGTTTAGGAACTGTGGGTATAGTGAGAAGGGAATTATTAAAGAATTTCTGCCAGGTGTCTAGAGGAAATTACTGTTTTTAATTAATAAACCATTATACACCTGAATCCTGCTTGTAAATTAATAACTACTTTGTTCAACACTGTAATTATTGGTGATACTGTTTAGGTTGAAAAGCTTGATTTAGTTGAACCATATCACAGGCCAATGACCTGCTGGGTGACAGCCTCAGCTATTGCTTAAGTAGCTCTGTGTGACTTCAAAGGGAAGTTGAAGGGGAAAAAAATAGCTCTGCACTTCCACCTCACATTGCCACCAGGCTAAGCTGCCATCTCTCGTAACCAGTTTAGCCTGATCAACACTCTCATCTCTCAGCGTCGATGCTCTTATGTTGTTACTTGTACTGCGAACCACGTAGGCAGCTTCTTTCATATTGGCTTGGCTGCTCCATGGTTGGCTTTTCCCCCCAAGTTATGTATGTTTATTCTAGAATATTTGGAAAATATAGAAGAGTAAATAAAAAGCAGAAATTAGAACTCATTGGCAATCTGGTTATTCAGAGATAGTCACCGTAAATATTTTAACATATTCCCTCCCAATCTATATTTTGGCCATATATAGACGTATATTTATATTCATATTTGGATTTCTTTGATTATTAATGAGTTTCTTTCTTGGGCATCTGCAGGTCTTCTTTTTGTAAATTATCTGTGCATATCTTTTGCCCATGTTGATGTTTTTCCTATTGATTTTTATATATTGGTAATATAATCCTTTGCCTATCACTGTTCCATATGGCTTCTCAGAACTAAATAGAAGAATTTGGGAATTTGGAATGGGGAAATGGCATATCAAAATCTTTTATAGCTTACCTAGGTGTTTGACAATGTTGGGCATTCAGCAAAAGGAAAATGGGCTTGATTAATAGCTAGAGTGTATAAATAAGAAAGTAAAAAGAGGCAACAGTGTCAATAGCATATCCAATACCTTATTCTCTCACTCTAGGACGAGGCAAGATATTCTTAAGGCCTGCACATTTCTTAAGAGGGATGTGACTTGCAATAAATGTAATTTTATTACCTCCTCTTAGATCATAAAATGACTGCTGTTGGACCCTAATTTTCAATTGTTTGTTCCATGAGGAATGCTATAAGCAGTTGTTTGGATCTCAGAATAACTATTGGCTATTTTTACAGTGAAACGTTCTCCTTTGTCTTGACTGGTGAAGATGGAAGCCGGTGGTTTGGCTACTGTAAGAAGCTCTTGGTAAGTACCAGACCTGTGTGTGCTACAGAGAGGGTTGCTTAAGGAACAATAGAGTCAGACTAGCAACTTCAGAAATACTCTCTCTGGATGAGTTTTAGGGCTACTCAATGATCTGTGTGTTAAAGAAGCTTTGTTAGCTTTAAGCAGCAAGAGCAACATGGGGGTTAGCCACAGATTGTTCCAAACCATGGAGTGTTCCAAAATAGAAGGAGTATAGATTTATTTTATTTATTTGTTTGTTTATAATAGAAGAAATACCATTGACATACTGGCTGAATATCAGTCTGGGTATATTTGAGGAATGGAGTATAATGAGCCAGTCAAAGGAGCTCTGAATTACTTACCAACCATACTAGGGCTTTCTTCTTACTTAGAATACCTTCACTAAATCTAGAATAAATCATGCTATCATTTTTAGCACTTTTCCCATCTTTCAGTGTTCATTGAGGGTGAGAACCCTGGTTCCCACTCTGTACTGAAGAGTATTAAAAGAGTATTAATAGTCCACATTAGTAAAAACTTGTGCTGGTTAGTTGTTTTGTTTTGTTTTTTCTTTTAGCCAGAAGGCAAAGGAAGGCGACTCCCTGAGGTATACTGCATGGTTAGTCGCCTAGGCTGCTTCAATCTTTTTTCGAAGGTGAGTGGAGAATGGGCTATATTAAAAGTGGTATTCTTTCTGAATTCTCAATGTCAAGTGTCATAGACTTTAACATCTTACTTTAGAAAGGTTCCCTATTAGTAAATTAGGAACCACAAAGCTTCAAGGCTTAAATTAAGATCCCTAACCCAGCTGCTGGTGTTATATCATCCTCATTTTGGTTTGCTGAAACTCCAGCTTAAGGGAGAACATAATCTAAAGCTTATCTTGTCTCATATCTCTCCTAGATGCCAAATTGCAGGATATCATTGTCAGTGTTACCTTCTTTGCCCCTCTCTTAGTAAAATGAAAAGGAGCTCCTTGTCTAAAAATAAATTGATTTATGTTAGTAACTTTTTTTGGAGGGTATAAAGATACCCTCTAACAGATATGATGCTTATGGAACTATTATTGGCTGCAGAAGCTTATCTGTCTTAAATTCTATGGGTGTTATTTTCAAGTTTGTACACCAAGTTTGGCAGTTCCTGTAATAGGATTCTTTCATGTATTTTAACTGAGTCTGTAATAAAATAACATTTTGTGTGTATAGATTCTGGATGAAGTAGAGAAGAGACGAGAAATGTCTCCAGCTCTTGTTTACCCATTCATGCAAAGTGTCATGGAAGCTCCCTTCCCAGCTCCTGGACGCACCATCACAGTTAAGAGCTACCTTCCTGGGGCTGGAGATGGGGTAAGTTAGCTTGTTTTGGAAAGGTTTGATAGCCAGCAAAAAGCAGGCCTTATACTAACAGGCAGAGTTTCCAGAAGCCCAAGGGCATAGTTTTCTCTTTTTCATAAACTGTGAAGAATATGTTTTAGCCTTATAAAGCGCTGGAGAAATATCCAGTTGATCTGTGACATAGTTGTTCTTAGACCCAGGACCCAGAGATTTTCTACCATACGTAGATTGAACCTTTTCATAATGACAATTTCAGCGTAATAAATGAAGATTATACATACTGTTATCAGATGGAATAAAGGATTTTATCAACAGTTCACAGCACAAAATAAACTGTGGGCTTTGGGATCAGCACAACCTGGAACTCCTGGACTCAAGCACCACGTCTGGCTAATTGGCTATTCACAAACTGTGGAGCAAACCCTCTTTCTTGCACTTAACTTATATAAGAATGGCAGGATCCATAGTGTTATCGTTAGGGATTGTTTTCCAACATCAGCTTCCCTGATTCAGATTCTTACATTTCAGTCAATCGAACTCTGCCGACCACTAGATTCCCGATTGGAACATGTTGATTTTGAATGTCTCTTTAAGTGCCTGAGTGTGTGTCACCTCATCCGAGTCTGTGCCTCTCTCCTCTTGGAGCGGAGGGTAATCTTTGTTGCCAACAGCCTAAGGTAAAAAATAAATGAAATATGTCACTTCATCCTGGTGTTTTACTTGTTCTTACTATTTTAAAATTTGGACATATTAAAAAAATGTAGGATCAGTCTCTCATTTAACTAAAGGTATAATGACATGGATAATTCCAAATAATCAAAAACCATTTGATTAGGCTATACCAGTGACTTTTTGAGTTGTAATAAATTAACCTTTTAAATACATTTTAAACTGCTGTTAAAAATCGGCAATGCTTTTCTAAATACACGCTAATTTTTAGCATGATAAATTATGGGGAAGAGCTGGATTGAGATTAAATGTTGTCAATAAATTAAGTTTAAATTTAAACTAAAATGTTAAAAATTAATGAGTATTCACAGAGTTGTTAATCTGTGATCACTAACCAGCGTCAGTTTTATAATTCTTTAACATAGTATCTGAAATGCCCCCTACATTGCTGCTCTATTTGTGACACTATTTGCTTTCTCCTCTGGCTAGTACTCTGTCAAAATGTGGCCATGCCGTGGTAGCCACACTGTATCCATTCACCTGGCAGCATACCTACATCCCGGTCCTGCCAGCATCTATGATCGACATTGTGTGCTCACCTACCCCGTTCCTTATTGGAATCCTATCTTGCTCCTTACCACAGCTCCAGGACCTACCTATTGAAGAGGTGAGATGGAAGAAATAGTACCTATGGAAAATAGTGCAACCTTGACAAATGAAAATTAGTGATCTTTAGGGGTGGTAGAATTGTTATTTATTAATATTAAAATAACAGTTAATATATTATGCTATCATATTTTGGTATCTTTCATTAAAGTAAGAAAAATTCTATAGTACACATGAATCCAAAGTTGTATCTTACTTACAATAGTAAATCATGGGCTCATTCTGGTGTTATTCTGAAGGGTAGGTCTTTTATTTTTAAAGTCAAACACAAAAACTACTCCAGGTTAACTTAAGAAATGGTTTCCAGCCAGGTGTGGTGGCTCATGCTTGTAATCTTAGCACTTTGAGAGGCCGAGGCAAGAGGATTGTTTGAGGCTAGGAGTTCAAGACCAGCATAAGCAAGAGCAAGACCCCGTCTCTACAAAAAATAGAAAAAGTAGCTGGTTGTGATGGTTGAGCCCAGGAGTTCGAGATTGCAGTGAGCTATGATGACGCCACTGCACTCTAGCCTGGGCAACAGAGTGAGACCCTGTCTCAAAAAAATTTTTTTTGTTTCAATTATAACACATATATAGATAAGTGCCCAAAACAAAATGTACAGTACAGTGAATTATCACAAATTGAACACTTATGTAGCCAGCACTGGAATGGAAACATTACTGCAATGGAATCAGTACCAGCACCCTACAAGTCCCCGTCATGTCCCCTTCTAATCTCTGTTCCCTTTCCCATCTCCTACAAAAGGCATTCATTATCTTGATTTTTATGATATTCATTTACTTGTTTTTCATTATAGTTTTACCCAATAGGCATGCATCCCTAAATGATGTAATTCACCTTTCCCTGGTTTTAAGCTTGATATAAATGGACTCATACAGTATATATATTTTTTCCTGGCTTCTTTTGCCTAACATTATATGTGTAAGATTCTTCCATGTTGATGAGTTTAACAGGAGTTTGATCATTCTAATTGTGTGTAGGATTCCACTGTGCGAATGTACCACAATTTTCTTATCCATTCTATATTAGATGAACATCTGAGTTGTTTCCAGCCTGGGATTATTATGAATAATGTTGCTATAAATATTCTTATACATGACCTTTGGTACATACATACATGCAGTTCTATGGATATATATTTAGAAATCGAAGTGCTAGGTCATAGGGTAAGCATATCTCCAACTTTAAGAAATAAAGTCAAACTTTTTACAATTTAAACTTCCTCCAACAGTGTATGAGAATTCTTATTGTTCCATATCATCATCAACACTTACTATCATCAGTTTATGTAATTTAGCCTATCTGGTGGGTGAGTAGTGGTATTCTAGTTGTGGTTTAATTTGCATGCCTTGATTGCTGTTGAAGTTGGGCATCCTTCTATGTTTTATTGGCCATTTGAATATTATCTTTTGTAAAATCTATCGTCTTTTTAAAAAAACTTTATTATGGAAAAGTTCAAA